>JAQHUG010000166.1:3469162-3483915 GCA_028555095.1 Dicrostonyx torquatus
GACGTACTCCCAGATAGGATGCAGGTACTCCTTCAGTTTCCTCCCTTTTACTTCCTGGTTACCAGGAAGCGATCAGTCTTCCTCTTCCACACACTATTATATTTTGACTGTATACAGACTCCAAAGTGTTGGAGCCACTAAGAATAAGTTAAGATGTCTGAAACTGTGATCCCGTGTAAACCTTTTCTTTTTCATGGCCATTTTCATTGGTATCTTGTCACAGTGAAAGCTGGTGAACACAGCCCATCTCTGGACTTACTGGTTGAAAGGGTTATAAATTCTCTTCATACTTCGAGGCAGTTATAAATGGATTTTATATTTATTATATATGAAAGTCAAATGGATATAACTATAATTTGAAAGGATAAATAAATCATCCTTTCAGCTTTTTCTATATTTTCTTTTTACTGTTTAAATATTTCAATGATTAGCAAAATCCAAACTCTCTGGATGATGATTGTTTGTCACCTATTACCACTTTTAATTGTCTTCCAAACTCTGGACACATTTCAGTGCGCATATCTGCATACACCTTCTTATACAATAGAAAGAGTTTATATGACAATGTAGACACTCCTCAGAACATTGTTATTCCTTCTACTCAGTGCAGCAATAGAATGTTCTAGTGCATGGTTCTTACTTAGCACAGCAACAGAACATTCTAGAGCATAGCTCTCAATCTTCTTTAACACAGTCCTTATATTGTGGTTGCTGCGAGAGATTAAGCCCTTTTGCTTTCAGCCAATGGCTTCTAAGATACCCGCCCAATGTGGGGCGTGGTTTTCATTTTAAAAAAAAAGCCGCAGCCGCTCTCCGAACTAACTTGCTTCAGGCTTTCATGCTGACTGCTAGGCTTGGTTTCCTGTTTGCGACCAGAGGAACGTGGTTTAGGACATTGATCTGTAAGTTTTATCCCCTCCAATAAAATACCCCTTTTCTAATCAAATTGGTGTAATATTGTCCTGCGACAATATGTGGTGACTCCCAAACATAAAATTATTTTCATTGCTTCTTCATAACTGTAATTTGCTACTGTTATAGTTCATAATATAAATATCTCTGTTTTCCATTGGTCTTGGGTAACCCCTGTGAAAGGGTCATTCACACCCCAAGGGGTTGCGACCCACAGGTTGAGAACTGCTTCTCTAGTGTAAGCAAATTTGAACCTGTACTTTTGGTTGATACTCTTTATTCTATCCTAACAACAAAGCTCAACTTTGCGAATAGAGACTTAGCTCTGCTTTCTATAGTGTCTCCTATAAGCCTTCACAATTGCTGCAAATAGTGTCACATGTCCACAATTTTCTTCCAAAGCTGATGTTCAGGCAGTTTCTCCTGTCTATGAGAGACTTTCTAAACCCTAGACCTCCAGGAAATCTGTTCTCAAAACTAATCAGTGAAAATTGTGTTTACTGTCCAAGGAAACTAATTCTCCTGAGCTAGAATTTAGGCAAATGGCACATTTTCCTCCATAGTCCTATAGCTCAGCCCTTCTGAGATTCTGGCTCCGGTACATATTAAACACTTCATATTTTACGCACCCTAAAGATGTTTTGCTTGTTTTCATGTCTGTCTGCCTGTCTGTTTGCTTGTTTATATTTGAATCCTTGAGACTATCCACAGAGATACATCTAAATACCTTTGTTTAGACTCCAACACTAACCTTGAACAACATAAAAATTCAACCTCTGTCTACATGGAAAATATACTAAGGGTGAGACTAACTTTTCGTTCTCCTTGCTACAAGAATTGGTATAGCAATTTCTTACTGTTTTGATACCCTGAAATACAGATTTTGTTTTTGTAGTTCCATGACTGTCAAAGCTCTGATGGTTTCCTTGACTTTTAAATTGGCTCTTCCAGCTTTTCTGCCTCTTCCTGAGCACCAAAGACAATCTGACTTCTAGAAGAGATAAGCAAAACATATGTAGTTGGTTCGATTTTCTGTAAATTGTGTATCCCCAAGTACTGGCTGCCTTGCTAATAACTTCAAACAGTTGCTTATTGGAGTCATCTGATTTTTCTAGCAGTTCTCAGTGGGGAAGTTTGTTTGAAGCGAACCAGTTTCTCACCATGCAAGTTTTTACAGAGAAAGTCTGAAAACCCCCATTTCCCTACATTCGTTATTTTCCAGCTTCATATCTCATTGCTTGTAACCTCAGATGGCTTATCTACACATTTACAATATATAATCATTTGATTTTTGAAGTTCAAGCAAAAAGCGTCTGGTTCCTGTGTCACATTCAACAGATTAAGGGTAAGTGGCTCATCTGAGCCCACATAGCCAACAGGCTGAATACAACTCCTTCTCCACAAGAGCCATGGGAGAAAGCAAAAGGCAGGACAGCAGTAGGAGCAGCAACTTTCCATTCATGTTTTATGTCAATAAGAAATGCTTCAGTCTCTCTCTCCCTCGTGAAACAGAACCTAAATGATTCCCAACACACACCTCGGTTCACACCACCTGCCTCTTCATATAAACTACGATTTCTTCTAGGTTATTAATTTTACCTGTCATTTCTGAACCTATGACTCAAAGTAAGTATCATGCTGAAAACCTACCCTCCTCTTAAGGGAAAACTGTGCAAATCTGGGAACACTTGCATAAGCCATCCTCGAAGTTATTTTACAAAAAAGAAAAGATAAAAGAAGATGTGTATCTGATATGTGAAAGTGAAACCTATTGGGTTCCCAAAGGATGCAACATGTCACCAATTATCTGAATGAAATTATGGAATTCAGTGTAATAGAGGTTGCTATTTACAGTTATTCCAGGACAGGAGACACAAAGAAATATTGAGCAGTGACCATAGTTACTCAGTAATTAGACTGAAAACTGGAAAACAAACAAGCAAAACAAAACAGTCCTCTAATGTTTCCTTAAGGAAGCCAATGACATTTATATGTGAAAAGAAGCATTCGTTGTGAGAGAACACAGAATTGGAGAGCAACTCTAGATTTGCAGAGGCAGGAAATATGCAGGAAACAGTTGTGTGTGCTCTCTTGGCCTCTGTCCCAGTCGACTATGTTGGACTTTTGCTACCACCACTGAGCAGTGTTTACTCATCCTCACTGACCAAACCTCACAGTTTCTAACTGTATTCATTCTTTGTGTTCTCTAGGTTTTGTCAAATGCATGATACTAGCTTCCTACTATAGTCACCTATAGTATTTTTATTCTCTCTCTCGGCCTGTTAATGTGACCAACACATTCATAAATTCTGAGACATGACTGATTTATTTAATATTTTCATAATTTTAATTCAGCTACCAAGTCAAAGGTTGGATATACCACAATAAAGGCTCTTTCAAATTTCTTTTCAGTTCCTTTTTTAATTTTTAAATTTTACAATATTTTGTGTTGAACATGAATGTCATCATCGTGAAGAAAATAGATGTATTCTAAAAGGGGAAAATCTAATCTAGTGGGAATTCTGGGAAGTTGTTGGTTGTTATACTCTTTGGCTTTTGTGGGTGGGGTGTACCCAGCTCCAAAGTAAATCACATGGAGGCTTATTATTTGTAAATGTCTGGTGTTAGCTTGGCTTATTTCTAACCAGCTTTTCTTAAATTATCCTGTCTACCTTTTGCCTCTGGGTTTTTAACTTTTTCTATTCTATATAACTTCATTTGCTTTCTTTTCTTTTACAAATGAAATATCCCTATACCTGATGTCCTCTCTCTTTTTCTTGCTCTGGTCTCTCTTCACTCTCTATTTATTCTCTGACTTGCCAGCCCTGCCTATTTCTCTCTCCTACCAATCGATTGTCTATTCTGCTCTTTATTAGACCAGTCAGATGATTCAGGCAGCAAAAGAACACAGCTTCACCTAGTTAAACAAATGCAACATAGAAGAATGAGACACATCTTTGCATCATTAAACAAATATTCAAAAGAAAAACAAATCTTTAACTAATATTCTACAACTGAAAAGTCAGAATTTGTCTGTAATAACTAGAGTTTGGGGGAAGGAAAGTTAAGATGTAAAAGTGGTCAATAGAAAAAAAAGGCAAAGAGCTACAGAAATCAAAAATAAGACTGAATAAGAATTTTTGCCAGTAGGAAGTCAACTGGTACACCCATACATGCCACAAAGTCTTTATAAAACTGGATCCCACCAAAGAAATGCCATGAAAGATTTCTAGAACACATTGTAGAACAATGAACGATTCTCAACACCTTTCAGAGAACCAGGAAGCCTTCCCAATGCCAGTTATAGAACCAAGAAAAGCCAGTGAGTGCTGCTGAAAACCAAATTCAGAGGCTGAGCTCCCTGGCTGAAGAAGCAATTGTGCCACAAGAGATGGCAGATGGGTGCAACATACTGGAGACAGAAGCTGAGTTTCTCAGTAGCCCTCCTTCGGCCGTGGCAGGCAGGAGCTATGCAGGTCAGAATTAGTGCCCGAACTGAGATAATCACAGAGGCACCCTCAGGAACTGCGAGGGAGCACTGATCGAACACATAGTGCCTTCTTGCGATCTTTAATTTTTCTTTGTTTTTATTTTATTTTGTGTACATATGTATCTTTTCAAACATATTTGGGACATATACTTTTGTACTTTGGGGTGTACAGTTACTGCAGTATAATGTGTACCTCATTGGGAAAGGCTGCATCTATCCATCTTTTGCCTAAATCTAATTTTCAATATTTTCTCTGTTGAGTCACAAACTTTAACCTGTTTACTGTTTACTTTTTTCATCCATGCCTACCTTATCTTCCTCTAGTTTTCTCTATATTGTTGATAATTTTAACAAAAAAATCCAGAAAAACATGTGTGAATTAGTTTGTAGTTAACTTGACATGAGCTAGAGTCATTTAGGAGGAAGGAATCTCAATTAAGAAAATACCTCCATCAGATTGGACTATGGTTAAGGGTAGGAGACGTTGTCTTCACTGATGATTGATGTGGGAGGGCCCAACCCACTTCCAACAGTGACACCCTGAGCTGGTGGTCCTTAGCACTGTGAGAAAGTAAGCTGAGCAAACCATGAGTAGCAAATAGTACGTAATCCTCCCGGCGATGAAGTGTGTGCATAAATATAAGCCAAAGAAGTCCCTTCTTCCCCAAGTTGTTTTTGGCCAGTTCCGTGTCTCCAGCTTCATTCACTTTTTCTCCCTATCTAGCACCCTCACTCAATTTTCAGTCTCTTAAAACTCACTTTGAACTCTTCCATTATTTCAAGGCAAAGATCACAAATATTCTACTTGTTTAGATGACCAAGGCCATATCCTCTAAGTCCCCAATCTAAACGTCCTCTTACTAGGGCCTCTGCAAATGAGAGCTGGGCTTTTCTCTCCTGGACTTTCCTTGTCCTTGTATCCATGCACAACTCTATCGATGGCCATTATGTGTGGAAAGCCTTCTAAGTTTAAGGAAGCCTTGAGTTAGCTTGTTAAATCTATTCGCTCACAAAAACAAAAGCTTAACCCTGAGCTCAAGGCTACGCAACTAATAAATTTTACAGGAAATGTTGAAATTGTGATTTCTGTGACCTGCAAAGCCTATGCACAGTGCTGTTTCTTAGCAACGCCATCTCTCTCTATCGTGCTCTATTGTGCTCTTGCATGTTATTTCCTAAGACCATTCAGATTCACATTGTGTTTATCACAGTGTCTGGCATATGATGGGCACTCCACATATTTTATGAATTGATAAATGATTGAATATAGGCATAGGTAGATGAATGAAGCAATAAGAAATAAAGTGGTAAACAGGTGCTGAGAACTCAGTCATTTGTCTATCAGTTTTAAAGATAAAAAATGGATTTTGATGACATGGGGTTAGTGATGATTAAATAATTGCTTACTTTATCTACTTTACTTTTAATTTTCATTTATGAATATTTATTGTATTTATACAGTATAATACATTTTGTGCATGTACCCATTATAGAATGACTATATCAAGCTAACTAATACATCCATCATCTCATCTGCTTATTGGTTTTCATAGTAAGAACATTTAAAATCTTTTGCAGCAACTGTGAAATTATTATCACTTATTATTGTCATAACTAGAGTATAGAAGTCACCTAAGCATCCATCAATGGATAAAGAAACTTCAGTATGCAACAACTAAGAAATACCATTCTAACCTTTTAGGGGAGGAAATTCTGTCTTTTGTAAAAAAATATATTTGAACGTATGAAATGGTGGTCTGAATTATGATTCTGTATAAGAATGGCATAATCAAACTGTCAGCCCTGGTGGTACCCTGACATCATGGTAAAGAAGCCAGTCTGCAATTACCATGATAAAAATTACTATGTATAAAAAGCCAGACTCATAGAAGAAAAAAGTTTGATGATGGTTGCCAGGTGATGACAAGAGGGGAAATGTGTTTAACAGGGTATAGTAGGGACTCATGAGGAAAAAACAAAGCAAAGTAACCATTGGAGGGAGGGGGAACTTTATAAAAATAGGAGAAAGATTAATGAAGGTGGAGATTATGATTGTCATAATTATGATTGTCATAATAATAAATTGTCAAAGAGAAAATTCAATAAATGTTACAAAAATTATTTCAAACTATTTCTGTGTTCTTATAAAACTTATTTTCAATTAACTAGTAAAAGTTAAGTTCCCAGCAATTCTAACTATTCCTAATGTGTATTTGATTTTTAATAGAGTTTCTCAAGTAATAAAAACTTCAAGAATTACAAAATTCAGGCTTCATGCTCTTTTCCCAATAGGAGTTTCAACATGCCTGGCTCATTACCATTGTTGTCCTGGAGCTGTACTACATGAATGTTGATCCCAGGCTGGTCTGTTATTTCTCAGTTATTTGGTCAACAGTGTTTGCAGTTTGTCAGATTATCAAGCAATCTTGAAAATATAGAAGTCATTACATTTCTTTCTTCGCATTTTCAAAATTTTTAAGTGAATTTGCAAGAAAAATAGCTGCCGTACATGTCCTGATACTTCTGGAAAAAAAGCATGTGTTTTTATTTCCTCTCTCTTCTATTGGATGCTTTCAGGATTTTTTTATCTGTCTTCTCCATGTCTATTAAAATCTATTTGACATGCAGTGGATAGTGTGGAGATAGGATAGTGTTTACATCTGCTCTGAAGAGATGTGTTGTTGGCTGGAGGTGCTGCTAGATCGTTGTCATCACAGTACACCAACTATATGTGATGCACCACAGATGGAGGCTTCTTCCTTTTATACTCAGTGTTTGCTTATGTCGTGATTCTTGAAAATTTGCCTCCTGAACATCCTCATGTGCGGTGTAAAGAAATCACTAGCACCCAGCATCAGCGCCGAGTGACAAGGCATTGAAAGAGCTGTGAGTTGTGTAGTGTCCAGGGCTACATGGGTGGATAGATGATCGGAGGAGGTGAGCCTTGAAGACAAGGACTTTTAGTGGTTATTTCTTCATTGATTTAATTTCAAGCCATATTACACTGCCTAGCACACAGCAGAAGGTCAACAAATAGCTACAAAATAACTCAATAAATATCGACAGAATAACTTGATGGCAAAGGTTAGTGTGATAAGAAAGTTTGATGTATTTTTTGAATGTGTGAAGTGGTGGTCTGAATTACGATTCTGTATTGGAATGGCGTAATCAAACTGTCAGCCCTGGTGGTACCCTTTTCAGCTTTTGAGCTTGCTCAAAGCAGAGCAAACAATGTAAAGTATAAAGACCACAGTGAAACACTGAGTTTCTCTCCATCTCCAAATAGCAACAACCTAAACATCCTGGGAAGGAGGATAAAGTGGGAAGTAGGTAGTCCAGGTAAACAGAATGTGAAGCTCTCCCTAGGCAAGCTTTATGTTGTTCCTGACACAAGTACATGCTAGTGATCTAGACAGAACCAGGATATGGAGTGAGAAGCCAAGATGAAAGATTCCAGCTTCTTGTAAGGTAGAAATGTGTTAGGAAGAAATGAAAGACAGCAGTAGTCTCGGGAAATCATAGAGTTCCCAGGTTAGGGCCACCTCACTTTCCTCTGAGTACTTGGTGCTCTCCAACTTCTACCTCTACCTGTGCATCCAGCACCCAAAGTTCCTTGCTTTGGTGAATACAAGGCCCTGCTGTGCTGCACCACCCTAAATGAAGAAAATCTACATATTTCTGCACCATATTCTAAGGTTTCCTTCAATTTATTGTCCATTAAGACAATCTGAAAGTATCCAAGAAAAAGCAGATGTTCCTGGCAGCACCATATCTTGCCCAGGAATATTTTCACAAAGAACTCAGCTAACACGGAGTTGAGTCAATGATGGAAGGTGGAGGAGCTGTTGTAGCCAGATACTACAAAAGCAACCATATTGGGGAGAAAGTCCAGGCTGCTAGAGCAGATTATTATCAATGGAAAAGAATGGGACTAGAAAGTAAGAACATATGCTACACAATGACTCACATCTGTCGAACACACCTCTAAAATGAAGGCATCAGAAATTATGCCATTGCACATATCATATGCACCTGTGGAACAGATGGATGAACTGAACAAAGCGCTCAATATTTTGGCCAAAATTTACTTGAGATGTGATGAATATGAGTTCACTCTCCCGGTTGAAACTCTGTTCATGAGTGCAAATGCTACTAAACTGGTTGCGGCAGTATCTAATCCTAAGAGCAAATATTCGTGCAGTGATGTTCATGCGATCTCATTCCTAGAGTCCAGCACAGACTTCAGGAATTGAGAGTGGCAACTAGGACAGGATTCCAGCACGGCAATCCAGCCCAGCCGATGAGGGGCTTGTCATACACATACAATAGAAAAGTCCGCATCAGTAGAACATTTCTAATCCATGACAAACTATGAAGTATTTGTCCCCATATGTCAGAGGAAGAATTAGTAGCTCAAACAGCTCACAGACATCATAGTTCAGTGTGGAGTCATGCAGACATGTGTCACAACATGCCCATGTCCGAGGACATGAGGATAAAGCCTGGAGACATATAAAGCCACATATGAAAACAAAGAATAAAATTGCCTAGGCCTATGAGAATGGTAATTATGAACAAAGGTTTGTGGGGCTCTTTATTTTTTTTCTTTTGGATGAAATAGACATTAAAATCTCGGCCATGTGCAAAATTATTCTTAATTTGAGGAGTTGCTCAACCCTGTGTTTCGCCCCAGGACTCTCTGCATCTGCATAGGAAGATGAAAATGAAATATAGTCATGCAAGAGGCTATTTCTTTAATTTTCTGGATTGTCACATCCATTCACCATGAAATTCTCTACAGAAAGTCAATTTTGGAAAGTTCCAAACTTAATTAGGTCTTGCAGTTTAGTGATCTTCATTATAATTATCAAATACTGTAGAGCTAATAAAGGATCAACCTCTGGACTTCAGAATAGCCCAACATACTCATCCCTCAGTGACATCTTCAATTAGGACTGGAGGCTGATAAAGTCTGGTAAAACAATCATCCAAACAAAGTTGGCAAAATGCAAGACACAACAGAGCCTTGGTCAGAAGAGGATGAACATATAATGTGGAAACTAACACTGTAACATTTATCAACAATGCACAGGCAATTCAGAAGAGGAATACACTGGTATAGCAAGTCCAATTAAGAGCATTTCTCTGATAGACCAAAGTCCTTATCTCTGACTATCATGCAATTATTCATTTGAGTCTATTGTTACAAGAAGAATGAGCCGTGAGCATCATCCTCCTTAGCAATCTTTTTCCCTGATATGTGCAATTTAGCCAAATAATAATATCACTCATTCAAAGGATGTTTCAATGCCCAGACATTTTTCTTAAAGTAGGTTCCCTGACAAAGAAATGTGAATTCAGATAATTTATTTTTGTTTCATTCTTTTAAATTGTTAGAAATACTTTTATATGCATTTCTGTACTTTTAGGGGGAATTAATAGGACCTGAGAAATGAATAAAGCCATGGATCTCAGAGTATTGGGAACCACATTAACTCTTTCAGGGTTGTAGCACCTTAGTTTAACAGCACTTCTGCACTTAGATACTGTACTATTACAAAAAAAAATCATTGAAGGAATGAATACAGCCTCAAGGTAGAACACAGGGGTTAAATGTTTAGGTAGTAGGCAAATGACTCTGAGTCCCCATATCACATAACAAAATCATATTTCTTTTACTTTTAATACTTATTTATGTATATGTGTGATTTTTTGCAATGTATGTCTGCACATCAGAAAACGGCATCAGACGTAATGATACTACAGTTATTGAACCCAGGACCTCTGAAGAGCAGACATTGCTCTTAGCCACTGAGTCATTTCTCCAGTGCCCAAAATTCTATTTCAATTAAATGCTTTGCTTTCATGAGAACCTATTTGGTATAAAATGGAGATAAAAGACATTTCAAGGCTTTGTCAAATAAAAATTCATAGTTATTCATTCAAAAGACTGTTATTTAATTTCTGTAGATTATCCGTTGTGTACTTAATCATTTTTTGTTAAAGAAGTAAGCTGAACTGAATCCTTATGGCTGAACTAAGAAAAAGAAGCAACACTGCAATGTTGATTGTGTCTTCAGAGGTGACAGGAACATGAAAGTGGAAAGTTTAGACAAAAACCATCATTTTTGTGGTCTACGGATGGATAAAGTTCTGTCTCTGAGGGACTTTCAGACCCTGTGAAGCAAGTGTGATTTGTTTTGTGTTGCCTGCATTGTGTTGTCTGTCATCTGTCTGTCTGTCTCTTAGATTGTCAGAAACGTGTTTTTGTTTGAAGGAGTCCTCGGGGAACTATATGCAGGAGCTACAATGAGAAAACACTGGAATGCAATTTTGTGAGTAACTTTTTTCAAATGTGAAACAGATAGTGTTGTTTTGGTTCAGGGCATTCTGAGAGCCAAGAAAAGGGCTGTCTTCTCTCTGAACACAGAGCACAACTTCTTTTATTTCCATGATAAGGGGAAGCTTTGAGACAGAGTGATAAAGTACCCCTGAATCACACGTGATGGTCCTGTGGAATCAACATCTGCAGTGCAGGAAGGTAAGGCAATTTCTGCATTGGTAGGTGTCTGACCCACCTGCAGATCTCTCTCAGCCACAGCCATGGGCAGTCTTGGAAAGTGGTGCTGAGGTCACTATGGGAACTCCTCTAAGTAAAGGAGAACATCATTGTTGGAAGGAGAAGCTCAGCTATTCCACCTTGATTATTCATAAATGGTTGCTGAAAGATGGGCACAACATTAACATAGAATCACAATTTGACATTTTTTAATATTTTATTGCTTTATAAATAATACCGTTCAAAATTTCCACTTCCTTCTCTCCTCCCATTTCCCTCCCACTCCCCAATTCACCCTCCCCTTTTCCCCTCCAGTCCTTAGAGAGGGCAGGATACCCTGCCCTGTGGTAAGTCCAAGGCTCCTCCCTACACCATCTAGGCTTTGGAAGGTATGCATCCAAATAGACTAGGCTCCCAAAAAGCCAGTACATGTAGTAGAGACAAATCCCACTGCCATTATCATTGGCTTCTCAGTCGGCCCCAATTGTCAGCCACATTCAGAGGGTCCAGTTTGATCCCATGCTTGTTCAGTCCCAGTCCAGCTGGCTTGGGTGAGCTCTCATTAGATCAGGTACACTGTCTCGGTGGGTGGACCAACCCCTCGCGATCCTGACCTCCTTGCTCATATTCTTCCTCTTTCTGCTCTTCAACTGGACCTTGGGAGCTCTGTCCAGTGCTCCGATGTGGTTGGAGCACAATTTGATTTTTTTTCCATGATACCAAACCATATTTTCTTAGCCAGACTTCCCTAAACTTTTCCTTGAAGCTAATCTGTCAGATCAAAAACATATTTTATCTATCTCTTCCTAAGTATAATTTTCAAGATGCAGTTGAAATGTTTCTCTAGGAACATGCTTCAAATTTACTTAGTGGGTATAATCCATGCAAACAGGTCTTTAATAGTCTGCCAGAAAGCTGACAACTCCCTGATATAAATATAATGTTTTGTACCCCTGTTAGGATGAATATTCCTTCTCACATCTGTGTATCCAGGCTAATAATTATTACTTATTTTACCTTAAAATTCTATCTCTTAATAAAAATTTCCATGTCAGGGGAATTCTGAGAACCAGATTTTGTGTTGACTAGGTTTTGTTCCTCATGAGTTGTGTCCCAGTACATATGGTTTACATGTTCACTCACTGTTGTAGATTGAATGAGAAATCTCTCCCATAGACTCTTGTGTCTGAATACTTAATCTCCAGCCTGTGCTACGTTTGTGGAAAGTTGTGGAAATTAGGAGATGAAGTATCACTGGATGGAGTGGATCACCAGGAGTGGGACTTGGGTACCTCCCTTTTTCTGCATCCTCTGCTTTTTAAATGTGGATCCAATGTGATCAGACTCTTATGCTCTATCCTCCATCACTTCCAAAATGAGCCCTTTCTGCTTTAAGCTACTACTCTTCAAGCATTTGATCATAGCAGAAAAAAATAACTAATCCAGCGACCCCTCACCTTGCTAGAATTACCTATAAATAGTGGGATTATTTTGTCTCTATTTTTTATCATACCAAGATTTAAATCTGTCCACTTCATTTCTGACAGCTAGTCCTTAGCAGATATTAATTTTCATGGTGATTCATTGCTTTTACCTTACAGGTTAGTTAGATATGTAAGAAAAATCACAGCTAATATTGAACTAGTTTGGTCAGTAGGGAAATGTGTATTCAGTATTCATGTTTCAGGAGGCACTGCTGGTTTGAAGTGGATATATAACCCTAGTTACTGCTTATGAACAAGGAATTAGCAAAGATTAACAGAAAACCCAGCCAAGAACAATCAAGATAGGACAGGAATATGTCCCAGAAGCTTGGCTCTAAGAAAACATAAGATCTCAGATGGTATCTCTGAAGATCAGCAGCCTTCTCAATGGACTCGAGATAACGTACTTCCTAATGTAGGACCAGTGAGAAGGCTCAATAGGTGATGGTGCTTGACTCCAAGCCTGAGCATCTTAGATTAATAACTGGACTTTACATGGTGAAAAGAAAGAACCGACCTCTGCAAGTTATTGTCTCATCTCCACACACATGCCATGGCAAATAACTTGCAGCCAGCCCCACACCACTAAATAAACACACATTTAGATACTAATTCCAATAATGCCTCTACTCCAGGTGGTCTTGGATATTGGAAATCATTCATATTTCCTAATTCATTACATTGTGGGTGTTGATCTTATAATATATTTCTTGCTTATACAGAACTAGTTCTAAATCTGAACTTAAAATTGGGGTAAATAGGAAGTAAAACAATAGACATAAACTTAGAGATGAATGATAGAGTAGTGACTATATTCATTACTGTAACAATGGGCATTCAAATGAAAATGAAAAATATGTGATAAATATGAAAATACTGACTACTATGCAAATTGGTAAAAGTCTCAGCAAATAAAAAATAAATAAATGACATAAAATCTAAGAAGCAAACTTAACAATGACACTAAATATAAGATAACTACACAAGGAACAAGAGAAATGGTTCAGGCATTCCAAATACTTACCGCTCTTGCAGTGGACTGAGGCTCACTTCATTGCATCCACATAGCACTTCACAACTGTCTGTAACTGCAGTTTCAGGGTTCCTAGACCCTCCTCTGTCTTCTGCATGCACAGCAAACACACACTATACAGAAGTACTCTCAGGCTCTCACACATACACATAAAACAAAAGTAAATAAATCTTTTTTTGAAAAAAACAGTAATTATATGAGAAGAGCAGCATTCCTGAATGCCCCCAAAAGCCAAACAGGAAAGCAAACACATGCCACCTGGTAATGCATTCATTCCATTCCTACAGAAATGATAACTATAAAGTAGGCAGAAGGTAAACTTTTAGAAAGGAAGTATGTGTAGGAAACTCAAACATATAAGGAGGAAATTCAAAATTTATATTTCGAGTCAAGAGGGAAGACATAGAAAGAAAGATGCCAGACAATGCACTCACATTCTGTCATAGTCTCCAGGGAATACACAAAGGATAGGTGGATAAGAGCTAGAAGGAGTGAATCTTTCTGTTCCAGATTCATCTCTCTATCCAGTAAGTTACTTGTCCCCTTTTCCAACTCTTTTACTACTGCCCACCACCATCCTCACACCTATAGGCCCTGCCTCTGATCTGTGGCCCATGAGCCATCTTTGTTTGAACCACATTTTCCAGGTAAGTAGCTTCTTCTTTTTCCATCCCCTTTCCCTGGCTTGGTTGTGCTCATTTCCACACCTAAAATCCTACCTGCAGATCCAGGGTCTTTGACCCCCATTGTTTGTGAGCCACCACTGATGTATGAGATGCTTTTTCTTTGGCTATCAGTACTTCCACCCACCACTGTCTCTACATCCTTAGGCTGAGCTCTAGATCTTTACTTCAGGAGTCATTCTTACATGATCCAATTAAGCAGTTAAACCATCACCTTTGCCAGAGCTAACTCTAATCTCACAATGTAGATGGAGACTGCTCATTTGATTCCTGGCTGCCCAGATAATTACACAGAAAGTATATTAATTAAAACACGGCTTGCTTTCTTAGCTCAGGCTTCTTATGAAATAACTCTTACATGTTAAATTAACCCATTCCTACTATTTTGTATTTTGGCATGAGGTTCATGCCTTACCAGTAAGGTTCTGGGGCATCTGTCTCCTTTGGCAACTACATGGTGCCTCCCTGATTTCACCTTCCTTTCTCCTCTATCTCTGTTTGGAATTCCCACCTTGCTCTATTCTATCCTGTCACAGGCCGACACAGCTTCTTTATTTATTAACCAATAAGAGCAACACATATACAGAAGGAC
>JAQHUG010000166.1:3486202-3498098 GCA_028555095.1 Dicrostonyx torquatus
GGCTAGCCCTCACATCTAAACTAACCCATTATAAAAGTCTGTATGTCACCACTAGGTGGGTGACTTACTGGATGGTCCTAAAGTACCTCCATCTCCGACGGGAGCCTCATGGCGTCTGGCCCACTTCCTTTCTTCTCTTCCCAGAACTTCTGGTCTGTCTACTCTGCCCACCTAAGGGCTTACCTAACTATAAGCCAGGCAGCACTTTATTCAACCAATAAGAGTAATACAAAATACAGGAGAACACTCCCACATCAACCTTCCTTTTCATTTAGACAGAAAATGGGAGGTGATATGGGATTCCCCTCTTTATGCTATGAATATGTATATTAACATTGGTTAAGAAGGAAGTTCCTTCAGCCTATTGCAGGACAGACTATAGCCAGGCTGAAAGAGATAGAGAGAGAGTAGGCAGTCAAGGAAATGCCATGTAGCTGCCAAAGGAGAAAGATGTCCTAGAAGCTTACTGGTAAACCATGAGCCTCATAGTAAAATATAAAATAATAGAAATGGGTTAATTTAAGTTAATTAAAAAGAAACCAAAACTATTGGCCAATAGTGTTATAATTAATACAGTTTCTGTGTGATTATTTTGGGTCTAGGTGGCAGGGAAACAAATGAGCAGACTTTGCCTATAGACCCATTTATCTGTTGCCCTCAAGAACACTTCCATACAGAGATGGATATGTCTTCAAGTAAGAGGATGGAAAAGATATTGTAAGCACATGGAACTAGGAAACAAGTGCTTCGGTCCTAATATTTAATAAATCATCAAATCATCAGATAAATTGATTCCATATTAATTAATTAAAGGAATAATTCATTGAGATTATATTCAAATTCTAAACTTAGATGCACTGAATTCAGTGAGCTTGACTTTATTTAAAAAGGAAAATGACATGCAAAAATACAGATAAGTTGCAATACAGCAATGATGGCTAACTTCAATATTCTACAGTTAAGAATAGAAAAATAATTCCCACAAGAATAGACAAATATCTGATTTAAATACTTCATAAATTTAATTGAACTAGCTAACTAACATCTACAGAACATTCCATATAAACACTGCATAATGTCTCAGTGGCCTATGGAACTTTTTTGAAAATAGATAATATAATGGATACAAAGCAAGTCTTGATGAATATAATGAAATTGAAATAATTTGTTGTGTTTTTTTTTGCCAAGAATAGAAGAAACTGGAGATAATCAAGAGAAAACACATAATAAACATAAATTCACAGTAATTGAAAAATATCCTACATTTTTTGATTATTAGGCCATCAAAGAAATCAAATGTGAATTTAAGAATTCCTAAAACCAAATAAAAATGAAAATACAGCATAACTAAATATATTTATTGTAAATAATGAAAACAGTCTGAAATGATAGCAATGAGGTCCTCCTTTTAAAAATCAGAGAGATCGCCAATAAATGGCAATGTGCTGATTCAACTTACATTGTAGAGTCATAGTAGTAAAAACAGCATGGTACTGGCAAAAACGGACATACAGATCAATGCAATAAAATAGAGGAACCAATGATACATCCATGTGACTACAGCAATCTGATTTTGAGATTGATGGCAAAAGTATATGTCAGAGAAATGCAACTTTTTCAAATAGTGTTACTTGCAAGGTAAATCTCCACATACAGAAGAATAAAACTAGATCCTCAGATCTCACCTTGTATAAATGGTTGACTCAAAATGTAGGGCCTTAATATAAAACCCCAAACTCTTGAAACAATCCCTGGAAAATGTAGGGGTGACATTTGAAGCCACAGACAAAGCTAGAACTTTCTGACTAGAATTCATTCAAGTAGCATAGGAAATAGCACCAACTATTCCCACACAGAATCTCATGATATTTAAAGGCTTGTCTGTCTCCAGCAAAGAAAACAGCAATTCAAGTAAAGTTTATAGAATGAGAGAAAAATCTTTGATAGTTATATATTTGACAGATGACTAATATTCAGTATATAAAAAACTCCAAAAAATAAATAAAATTCAAATAACCCAATGAATATATGGTCTAATGAAACAAATATTAATTCTCAAAAGATGAAATTCAAATAGTCAGAAAGCATGAAAAATGTTCAGCATCACCAGGCATCAAAGAAAGCAAATTAAAACTCTTTGAAATTCTATTTTATCCCAATTTCAGACTAGCAAATTAAAAAAGCAAATGCATGTGAAGATTTACACAAAAGGGTATCCACACAAATTATAGCTAAAAGTGTAAATCAGTCTATTCACTATGGAAATGCCATATATATAAAAGGAATACTAAATGGACTACATATATATATATTCATATAATATATGTGTGTGTGCATGTGCATATAACAATAATAAAGAAAAAGGAGAAAGTAGATCTACCATATGACCTAGGCATTCCACTCTGGTATTTAACTAAATGCCTATAAATTAACATAACACAGAGACACTTATATATCAGTGTTTAATGTAGCACAGTAGGTAAGCTATAGGAACAGCCTTGATGACCATCATGAAAAAGAATGGATAAAAAAAAATGTGACATATATACAAAACAGAATGTTTTACAGCCAGACAGAAGAACAAATGTATATCATTTGCATGAGAATGAACACAACTGTAGAGAATCATGTTAAACAAATAAGTCTCAGAAAACTGAATACCGTTTTCCTCTTTTTCATGATTCCTAAGTTTTAAATAGAGATAGATACGTTTTATATAGCCATCTATCTGTCATCCATTATGACAGGAAAGCAAAACAAGCTATATTAGTTATTTATCATGCTTGATAAAATACCTGACAATCAGGAAAGCAAGCGCTTGGATTGACTTGCAGTTCCAGAAGTGTGGTCTATCATGGCAACGTGATAAGGCAACCACAGCAAGAAGTGGTTGCTTATGTAGTGTCCACAGTCAGGAAACAGAATTATGACAGTTCATACTCAGCTTGCCTTCTCCTCTTTACTTAGTGTAGAATCCTAAAAAATGGATAATGTATCAGTCATATTTAGAACAGATCTTTCCACCTCACATAACTAAACTGATGTAACCCCTCATAGATATATACAGAAATTTGTTTTCATGGTATGTCTAAATCCCCCAAGCTTAAGAAATGGAAATTAATCATCCCAGAAACTTTCTAAGGAAACAAAAGAAACTAACAGGAGAAAAAAAAGGGACAATAAAAGGTAGGGAACTAAGGTATGGGATGAATATGCACATAGCATATTATATACATGCGTGAAATATTCTTACATACCCAAGAATCATGTACAATGAATATACAATGATGAAAATGAAAAATGTAAAAGATCGATATAAATGAAATTATAGTCATACAATACCATAAAAATTCAGTTAATTTCAAGCTAGTTTCTAAATGTAAAATAAAGCAATGACAGTTTTCTCAAAGAACTTGCTCAGCCTCTGAAGGTCACGGGAAAACCAAAGAAATGTGAAAAATATCCCTAGGTATAGAGACAACTTAGAAGTTATTTCACAGTGATTAAGGACAAGGCATTCTTGCCTTACCTGTAAACAAATAGGACAATGGAAAGAAATGCACTGTCCCCAAAGCAAGCACACTGACTCAAATAGTGTTTCCCAGTTTTATGCCCATCTGTAATTCCACAATGCGACTTTATTGGAAAAATAAGGATATAGAAATATTTAATATAAAGGTATAGTAGGTTAGGATGTTCCCAAATACAGGTATAGGTCCTTTCCTAGAAGGGACATATAAAGACCTGGAGAGAATTATGATAATGGAGGCATGAATCAGAGTTCTACATCTTCAGTCTAACGCTGACACTCCACTTGAGATGAGGAAGAAACAAGAAAGGAGACTCTTCCCTTGGAGCCATCAGAGAGAGTGTGGCCTGACAGGCAACCTCACTAAGACTGCTCTCCCCGAAAACAGTAAGAAAATAAAATTCTGTTATAAATCTTGTAGCTTGTGGTCATTTGCGTTGGAAAGCTCTAGGATGCTAAAATAAAAACAAATGCCCATACTGGCAGTATGTTCAAATCTCCCCCATGGCACAGTGCCAGAGGACTTCCCATTGTTCTCTGTGCACTCCTGGCTTTTGAGTTCACCTGAAACAGTGGGAGACTTGTGCTGCTTGAGTCGTGAAGGGTGTCCCTCTTTAAGTGGATGGGAAGGGAGAATGATGCACTTTCTAGTGGATTTTTCTGGAATTAAGGAAGCTAGGAGGCAAGCAGCCTGCATGCTTATCTTAGCAAGAAGTGCAGGCCAGGAGATGGAGCTTGGCTCAGGTAAACATATCCATCCAAGATACTTTGCTTTGCATAAGTTAACTGTTGGGTCATTCTGCTTGCCCTTATGTTCTATAAATAGATAAAAATTTACTTGAAAGCATAGTGAGAAGAGCGAATGCAGGAAGAAATAGTGAAGTGTTCCTTTCATGCTTGCAGATGTAATTGAAAGTAACATGAACACTATGCCCATGCTTTCCTTCCTTTAGGCAGTAGGGGCAACTCTGTGCTGATGTGCCTTACCTCACTGGCCAGAACTAAATTTCCCTTTGTGACACAGTTTATTCTTTTCCTCCCAGAAACAGTAAGTTTGAAAAGAGATTAAAAACCTTTGGCAGGAAGAAAGTGGCAGACTATAGAGAAAATTGTGGGGATACAGTTTCCACCAAAATATTCATTAAGAGGTAGGTGAGACAGTTCCTGGGGCTGCTCATTGAAGCCAGTCGCTTATTTAGGAGACCGAAGCACTGGAGATCACCCTCACTCGTTAATAACCTTACATTAAAGAGCCAAATGGGACACTCAGTAGGGTCAATTGCAGACTCAATGACAAGAATTAACACTGAGGGCTCTTTAATGAGATCTGTGCTATTCCTTGTGGTTCATAGGACACAGCCACTAACAGTATGCAGGCTCAAGTATCAATCCCCTTGCAAAAGCATGGTTAAGCATTCCCTGAACTGCAGAAACAATGCTGTGTGGTAGGTAGCACCACGCTGCTTTTCTCAAGCCAGGACATATTTAGAATGTGGCCAGGATCTGGTCTTTATGGTTCGTTAAGCATTTCATTATTAAACTTGAAAATGACTAGTATTCAGCTGCTAAAACATGAATGTGAGGATAAAAGTCAGCCATGAGGAAAGGACAAAGGGATCGATCATGAGAATAGCATGTCTAAGCATGTTGTCTAGCTATAGACCAAATATACAAGAATTTTCACCACATGTCAAGGAAAGACACACACAGAAATGAAAAAATGTTAAATGCTTGAAGTGAAAGTATTCAAACCACTTACCATTTCTATACATAAAAGAAGTAGCTATCATGCATGCTACTTAGAGATAGCTCAGGTCCATCCCAGGATGGAATTAACTTCTCTGAGCTCTTGGAGTAAAAGGAACTTTTAAATATTTCTGTTCTATGCACACACACACAAAAATATAGTACTTCAGAACAACCCAGCAATATTTATACATATGCCTCCATTTTGCAAAAGTAATTCTCCATTTTGAAATCCATTTTCACCCTCCCCAGATACTCTTCAATTCTGCACAGAGACTCACACGATAGTTCTGTCAACTGACTCAGAATTCTTTGTGGCATATAGATTTTAAACATCCTATCTCCTAGGAAACCTGTTTCTTCCTCACACTGAAGAGAAGTGTGAAGATGAAGTCACATCCCAGAATGAGGTGGCCACTGGTGATAGATCAATTCCCGCAAAAATCATTATCAATGTCACCAACCCCCAGATGCCTTGCAGAATTACTGCCATCCTAGGGATTAGTTGAAAACACCACTGTTTCTCTCAGGAATGCCAGCTGTCATATTAGAAATGGCCATTTTAAACTTACATTGCATGGCTTAAAGTCATCTAAAAGTCTTCAGCCAGATAGCCCAACCAGAAAATCCAACTAGTGAACAGGGAAATAAAGGACATTTTGCTAGACAATGTTTTTAGTTTATTTAAGGGTGTGACAGAACCGCCTTTCTGGAGCTTTGAAACACACGTTGTAACCTGGGAGGTATGCAAAGCTGAGATGCACTGATGAGATAGAAACCACCCCGAATCTGGCTCAGCATTATGCATTCTGCTCATAGCCAGGTAAAGACACTAGGCAGTAACTTATAACTGCCTGGGGAGGGCCCAACAGTCGGGGAATTTACATACTGGTTCTTTCCTGGCTCTGGCTTTTTTCTGCTCTTTCTAGCCCACTCTTACCTTTATTTCTGTGATGCCATCAAGCTCCCATCTGAGGAGGACAGGCATCCCTGAAATGATTGACCTGTCAAGACATCGCTGAAGGCAGTCAGCCTTTATTGTACAGTGAGTGCAGGAACGTCACAACATCCAAATGCAGGAACGCTATTATTACTTCTAAGAAAATAAGGGAATTGAGACTGGGAGAAATAACCTCTTTCAAAGATACATGATATGTGGTGAGTTAGCTTTCAATGATGAAAAGAATAACTTGACCTTTTTTTTTATTATTATTATAGAACCATGTTCAAATGTCTCACTTTAGCAAGACTTCACCAAATTCTAGACAGGAAACTCATGAAAGGTAGAAACTCTCCTAGTTTCATCCTTTCTTAAAATTAAGTCATTAGTCATTATCTTCTTTATTAAAAATTAAAAACATTTTAAAATATATTTTTATTAATTCTTAGAGAGTCTCCTACAGGTATACAACATTGTTTGATAATATTCACTCCCACTACTCCCCCAACTCCTCCCAGGTTTCCCTTCCACCTCCTTACCTCTGTGCCAATCTTATGCCTTCTTTTCTGTATCATATATCTCACTGAGTCTAATTAGTGCCACCCATGTGTGCATGGGTATGGGGTCATGCACTGGAACTTGGCTGAACTACCAGAAGCCATGCCCTTAAAGAAAATTGACCCTTCTTTCCCAAAAAGCCACGAACTCTCAATAGTTCCTCAACTAGTGGTGGGCCTTGAAATTCTCACACCCTTCATGCTAAACTGTAGACTGGTTTGATCTTGTGCAGATCTCATGGAGCAACCATAGCCACCATCAGTTCACCAGTTCAGAGGTCCTGAGGCACTGTTTCATCTCAGAATTTCAAAAGGATTTTGTAAAGTCTATATGAACCTCTAGGCTACTCCCCAGAATACATATGGAACCAATGAAAAAAAAGAGAAAAGATAAAAATATTATTATTATTATTATTATTATTATTATTATTGGAGGAGATAGCCAAATAAAACTGTCTCTAGTGAGAGAAAAGAAAAAATTACATAAAAAGTAGATAGATGGATAGATAGATAAATAGATAGATAGATGGATAGATAGATAGATAGATAGATAGATAGATAGATGGATAGATAGATGATAGATAGATGGATAGATAGATAGATAGATAGATAGATAGATAGATAGATAGAATGTGAACAGAGCATGTGTTTAGAAGAGTCATTAGTTATCAGCAAGGTCTCTCTTGACTATTAAGACCTGCAAGTAACAGTGTCCCTTATATGTGAAGTCCTTTCCTAAGAGAAAGGACACCATGTGCAGAAGCCCACAGAACAGAAAAAGCTTATGGCTGGAACAGTCATCAAATAGGAAAAGTGGACAGCAGAAAGCTAGAAGGCACTGATCTATCTAGTCTTCAAAGTTTAAGTAAACGTCTCTCATATCAATTTATGAAAAAAAAATTCTATCTCCTAAATGGAGTGAGAGTGAAAACACGTGAACACGAGCAGAACTCTCTGGGTCCTAGCACTGTAGAAAGTGAGTGAAGCTAAGTGCAAAAATGTTTTGGAGAAACTAACGCTTTGGGTCAATCTAGTAATTACTCTTGGGTTTGAGAAGAGGCTGGGAATGGGGGAGGTGGGGATGTTAATAGGGTGGGGGTGGAGGAAGTTGGTTGTTCCTTGAAGTTTTGCTTCTTTCTTTCCTTGGAGGAAATGCGTAATTGACATGGTTGGTAAAAGGTGTCTTATCCCAAGTAAGAATGTTAAAGATTTTTGTGGAGCTACAATGGCGACCCCTACACCACCGCAAAAGGCAGCTCTCTAACTCATTCAACTAGCTTTTAAGTGCTGTGACGGTCTTGACACTTGTTGCCCTTGTATTCTTTCTTAATGATACCTCAATTTTTTTTTTTGCCACATGACATCACACAATCAACCCAAGCCATCTAATGAATTCTACAAGCTCCCAGTGTCTTTGCTAATGAATCACCTGATCTTCCAGTTTCTTTGGCTTTCTTTTAGGACAATCATATGACACCACTCTGGGCAACAAGATTATTACAAAGGCAGTTATCTGAGAAAAATGGGAGGATTGTGCATATTATAATGCCTCAAAGAACCTTTGGGGGGTAACAATGACTAAAGGCACAGCTGTGTTGATTTCTGGGGACGACTTGTTCCCTGTCAGTGACAACATGGTAGAAACCCTGAGGTATGTTCATTCCTGGGAGAGCCTGGATTCTTCCGGGACTAAGTTGAGACTTCCTACAGCTTTGCCAATGTAGATCACAGTCAAGGATGTCTTCACCAACTCCCTGTCTCTGCCACTCAAGAGTTGTTCAATCTCGCCAGCTACTTTTCACATTCTTTCCCAGGCACTCCTTGTTGAGTATTGTCTTGGCACCTGCTACTCAGAAAACCCAAAGTAACACAAGAAATATATAATGTGCCATTATGAGAAAAATCTCCATAATATATTAAGGGAGGGGGGAAAGAAACAAGGCTAAGTAGATTAGGTAAACTATGCTAAATTTTGTGTTAAAATAAAGAGCAATTAGAATACAAATGTATCTTCCTTCATAGAATGGGAGTTATAGCAGAAAATGGAAGGCAGACGGGAGACCCAAAGGAGATGGAAAGGGTTTTAACTATATTTTCATACACATTTTTGGTTGTTAACTGAGTGAAAATATTATAATTCTTTTTAAATGAAAGAGTCAATGTCTTAATAAACAAATCAGGTTTTCTGGGTTCTGGTTGCTCTGAAACTTGTGACACACATTCTCAATAAGGCAATTTATGGATTGGCAAAGCTCCCTTGTAAGCCCTATGAAGGCATCAATTCTTCCACTCGGTTGTATGCTAGAACGCCACAGCGGTGGCACGTCTTGCAAAGCTGTGAAAACTACTTAACACCCTTCTAACAGAATTCTCCTACCACTCACAGCACACACAATCATCTCAACAGAGCCTCCCTTCAGCATCTAAGCTAGCATTGAGTTTCTCTGGCATTGAGTCTTGCCTGCATTTATTTAATCGTGTGACTTTACAACCCCTGAGTCTAATTCACAATTCCTAAAGATGGCAGAGTTAGATAGCTGTACCAAGGCCTAAATTAATCTTCACTCATGAAGATGGTTGTTTAACAAAACTACTGCTTCCAAGGTGGGCACATCATTGACAGCCCTGAGATGGACTTCTCATCCACCCAAAGCCTGTCTGCAAGATTTTGACACTTCCAAGAAAGGAATTCATACTGTCAACGGCCGTGCTTTATTAATAGGCTTGATAAATGAAATATGTTTCAGGGATAGATAATTCATCATCTCAAGTATCATTTCATGCTAGGACCGGCAAGGAGAATTTTTGAATCTCGATTTGGAGGATAGAATAATGTGTATTGTAAAATTCAGTATTTCAATAAAAAAAATCATCTAATGTATTTGGGAAAACACAGGGGAAGTTTTAAGAGTTACAGTGCAGAAAAGTCAGACATATTTCTTATGCCAAGACAGTGACAATTATCTGCCATGTCTGTGTTACAAAGTTTCTTTGTTCCATACAAAATTTTGCCATCTGGAGACCTTTCCCTATTATGCTCCTGACAGCTCCAAAGGCCTCTTTGGTGACAGTAAAGGTTGTCCTTTGGTGAGATAGACTTTGTGCTATGAATTTCACATATATGATCTCTGTTTCAATATGACTCAATGTGAGCTAGGCATTATTTTTAGATTTTACCAATTAAGTCTTGAAATCAGGTAACACAGATAGAACAGGGATTAAACCTAGATCTGTCTGATTACAAAACCCACTTTCTCACCAACCTGGGAACTGCTTCACAGCAGAGATGCCCTAGAGGATTGTTTTCCCAGTACCTGGCCTGAAATCTAAGTTCACAACTCTTGACTTCCTGAACGTGCTTTCTCTCTCTGGGTTTAGAATGCATTTATCTGTCCTGGAGATATCCACACAATTCTATTTCTCTCTGCCTTTAGGTAGGCAGAGACAGAGGAAAACCAAACAGGATCATGTTACTCTTTCTATGCTTCAGGTCACGTTTTGTAGCAGAGTTGAAGTTAGTATGCGGGAGTCTGACTGTGGAGAGGAGACCATACATTTCAGAGAAGACGGTTGGCCTCACGGTACTATTCAACATGCTGGTGGTGCTTGAGGATCAAAAGTGAATCTACAGAGCGCCTTTCTCCACTAGCAGCAGCAGAACAGTCACGCTGGGAGCAAGGCTGTTCAGCACCCTCATGCTGGGCACCGCTCTCTGGAGTCTGGTTAGCTCCCACCAGCATTGACAAGGAAAATCGAATTGATGCTCAAGGAATTAAAGCTCATGGGAGTTAAATATCTGTCGAATTCTTTGGCAAGGACATCAGGTGCTATCATGTATGTTCTTTTATTTAAGGTTCCGATTCACTACCTGGGCATTGCTGCATGACAATTTAAAAACACACAAAGAATGTAGAAAATTTGTTCCACATGAAAATTAAAGAGCATTTGTTAATCACTCTGGGTGAGAATAAGACCACTACCACAATTCTGAGCCCAACTTCATGCACACTTTAATAACCAAATACTATTCAGGTTGATGGACTCCAGCCAGGACCATTCCAGAGTTCCCAGAAATATGATGACGAGTCACGTTTTGCAGAGGCTTTTAAGGCAAACCCATAAGGAGATGTATTTCCCACCAGGTACAATCAGGGCTAAGCATATATCCTGACACACTTCCTACCTGAGTATCCCTCACCTACATCTAAATAGGGGCAAGAATACCCGTGATTAAGCACATGTGGTACAATTGGGATAAACAAACTTGTTTATGAGAGTGAAAACACAGGACTTGTTATCTCACACAAACAATAGCCTCCAGCTTTTCAGGAAGTATCTGTCCTCGGACAAGGGGCTTACAGGTTAGAAGCTTTTCTGTTTTACGGATTACTTAGGCACAATAATTAAAACTTAAAATATAACCTTGGCTCTCACTCGTTATCAAGAGTGTCTGCATATGCTGCCTCGACCTTTATAAAATGTAAAAAGCACACCACCCTTGGTTGCCTATGCTAAGCTTCTATTCTCCTTGCTCTGCGTCTTCCCTTTCATGAACTGCACCCTTGAAGTTGTGCTCTCTCAGTGATGGCACATGTACGCAGCTGAAATCAGAGTGAGCAGAGGACCTGTATGAAAATTAAATGGGTTGGTTTCTGAATGAGATGCCCTGAGAACCAAGCTTGAAGAATTTACAGTCAGGAATTTCTTCAGAGCCTCAATCCCACATAGCATTCCCAAAGACCCTGCCCATGGGTATTGTCAATGTACCTCCCTCACCTGAAATATCACTGACCTGAAAAATGCTGCCAGAATGTAGTTGCCTCTGCTGCCCCTGCAGGAAGAAGTGGTGGCCATCCATCGGCTGCACACGGTGAACGATGTCTAGGTCCTGCCTCTTCATATCACAGATTTTAAACTGAAGTCTGTGACAGAGAAGAGACAGATGACAAAATTAAAGAAGCTATTTGTAACCTGAAGATCCAGCAAGACATGAGACCCAGCTACAGAAACAGATCAGCCATCACAAATGGCAAAATATGAAATGATTTAGTTTCAAAATGAACAACTGACCTTCATAGACCTTTTATTTTCAGGTAAAGGTTGTGGGGAGGGTCATGTGAGCCT
>JAQHUG010000166.1:3538167-3565130 GCA_028555095.1 Dicrostonyx torquatus
TGACCAACTATTGAATAAATTCGAGCATGGTTAACATTTCAGTGTTATGAAAGTCATGAGTACCCCAAACTAAAGGATTAGAAGGAAGACTGAGTTAGTAAAATGATGGGGAGATGTTTTTAGACAATCAGCTAAGTATTGACATGCAGGAGACAATGGATATAATTGTTTTAAAAATTACACTTAATTGATATTAAGCTAACTGGACATTAAAAATAGGAATAAAGGAAGACTCACATAATCCCAACACTTCAGTGCTACAAAAAGAAAGTAGAAATTTGAGTATGAAAACAGAGTTTTGTCTTTGAAGACAGTATAGATTATCATAGTGTATATTCTGTTTAGGAGCTCACCTAAATCCCACATAGAGTGCAGACCACATGGGAAAAAATGAGGAGAGAGTTGAAGTAGTAGCATCCCAACTGAGAAGAACATTTAAAAAGATGTGTTGGTATCAACATAGCATAGAGACTTTTGTATACTTCTGAATTGAGTACCATTATCTTTAAGAGAGAGAGAGAGAAATCACAAAACATTGTAGAAATACCTCAACAGTTTTGACTCCCATACATACTTAGTCTATATTCAGCATTGAAGAAAATCCCAAATTCAAAGTAAGTGGCAAGTTGAAGTCACTTGTTAGTCACCAGCCAATGTTAAGTATATTTTATACTTGCAAAGCTCTCGTCTTCTCTGGTACACTGCTGGGATAATCATGATAAACCTCACAAAACTCCCAGGAGGTAGGAAATGAGCGTGGCAGTGCTCTGTGGCATCCTTGTAAATAAGAACAGATGTTCACCCATCCACAAAATCATTTTGCGCCAGACTGCTTTAGGTCATGGGGTGGCTGAACAAAGGAAATCCCAGTTTTCTACCTGTCCCAGCTCAAGGAGATTGGTGTGAGATGTAACTGCTGTTGAGCCAAGTGGAGTCAGGAAATCTTTCACATAGAACAACACCTTGGGACATGAGAACCTTGCCAAGGAGCTCAAAGCGCCTGGGAGTCATTGATTCACTAACCCCCAGGCAGTCCTTGTGGGACAGAAAATGACTTTGTGTACAATATTAAAAGATCTGAAGCCTTAAAGTCAGCAAGTTAGTGGCCAAGTCCAAATCCTAGCTAAGCTCCCTTTTTACTAAACTGAAATTCTTGGCAGGACCACTTACACACCTAGAGAGTCTTGGAGATGCATGCCTTCGAGACTCTGTCAGAGGGTTCAGTTGCCTCCTTAGTTTGCTTGGTGCTGAGCCATTAGACTCACAGTCTAAATGCTCTCTGGAGAAGAAAACGCCTGGCCTCCATCTATCGATGTTCTCATGATCCTGTCCTGAACTGCTGCTGCTGCTTTTAGCCCGAATGCTGAGCCAAAGCCCCTGCTGCTTTACTGGAGGCAGAGAATGAGTAAGGAAGACTGATAGTTCCCTTCAACAAGTATGCGGGCAAGCTCACTTGTTGCTTTGGCTTTCACTTGGCTAAACCCAAGATTGTCAGTGCACTGGCTCACCTACTGGGTTTTTTATGTGGCTTTCAAAAGAGTAGTCTGAAAGCATTTAAGCTCAAGGACATCACACAGTTTAAATTTTTTGATAGAATAGAATATTTTCACAAATATTTTTCAGAAAGACAGAGAAATTGCTTCTTTAAAGACAGGAAGATGGAAATCACAGCAGACAATATCTGCTTTTAGTCAAAGCTGACTTGCTCTTCTGAGAATGGCTTCCTTCCAGTGTGCTTTTAAATAGTATACTATATCATATATTATGCAAATAATCATATTATATTAATTATTAAATTAAATGTCATATTGTATTCATGATATGTCAACAATTTCTGTTTTAATGCAACATACTAATTCTCTTACAGTAAAAGGATCCTAAAGAGCCTGAAATAAAATGATTAAACATAGCTTATACCACTGCAGTCAGCATAACTTTAGCCTTCTCCTGATTAGTATGTTTAATGGTTGACCGGTCAAGTGTGAGGGATACAACATCTTACAGTGATCATTATGAATGCTGCAGACACCTCCAAGCCTCTCCCATAGCCCCTTTCCATTAGTATCAGTAGCACATAGAAACTTAAAATGAAATAGCTTAGTTTCTGGAAGGCAGGAGGGTTATTTGTCCATCTTTGGTAGAGCTGGTGAAGCAAGAAGGAGAGTATAAAACTATCATCCATGGTCATCCAGCAACTTTCAACAGGTTGCTTCCTTACTGTGTTAGAAAGCACAGACACAGGGAGGCATTATAATAAGAAGAGAATTCTCCCAGCAGTATCCATGAGTAAGATGGTGATGGTCCTAGAAAGGTACTGAATGCGGAAGATCTGGGAAAAGAGAGGAGACCAGGAGTGCTGGAACCTGCTGACTTTGAATGACTGACCTGAATCATTATGTCCGTGAACAGCATTGTCACCTATACAAGGAAAGATGAAATCTAGAACAGGCTTCTTGGGATGGTGGAATGATTGCAAACTACTTGCCCAAAGTAGATCCTCAGAGGCCAGCTGCACAACTAGCTGGATTTAGGCTTTCTCTACACTGATTACTCCTAGCGCATGGATGATGTCAGATTTCCCTGTATGTGTTGTAGAGAAAGAGTAAGTAGTATATGGGCTGGAAAGGTTGGAAGTAAGAACTTGTTACTACAGGAGGCAAAGATCACACTAAAAGGAAACTTTGCTCATGGAAAAGGATGCATCTTTCTGACTTTTCTAGGACAGTCTCTGTGTTGGTTAGGGTTTCTAATGCTGTGATAAAGTGCCATGATCAAAAGCAACTTGGAGACAAAGGGTTTATTTCATCTTCCATCTTCCAGGCAAATAAGGGCAGGAACCTGGAGGAGGAAACAGATGCAGACACCATGAAGGAGTACTGTTTACTGGCTTGTTCCCCATTGGTTGCTCAATTTGTTTGTTTATACCATCCAGGACCAGAGGTCTGGTGATGGTACCCCACCCCTATCCCAGTGGTTTGGTCTCTCTTATATCAATCATTAATCATGGAGGTGCTTAACAGGCGTGCCTACAGGACAATCTTCTGGAGACATTTTCTCATAAGAATTTCCTCTTCCAAGATAACCCTAACTTCTTTAAGTTAACAAACATCAGCCAGAATGGTCTCAAAGTAGGTTCTATAGGAAGGGCTTCTTCCCAATGGCTATTGTGTTCCTTTTAGAGATGATTCTTGAGCTTTCCTGTATGCCAGCTTTTCAGCTCACTTTGAGAGAATGAAGTTTAGATTAGTTCCAATATCGTACAAGTTGAGTTGTTCGTTAACTCCACCTCAATTTTCCAATGGACTTGATTTTTTTTTCTGTGTGCTTTTCTCTTTCTTTCCTTGCTTTCATTCCCTCTCAACTCTTTTTTCCTCCTTTACTCTCTTCCTTTCTGCCTTCCTTTACCTTTTTCCTAACAAACCTAAGTTGCCCATGTATCCTAGGTGAGTGACAACAACCACTGAGTTCCAGGCCCAGTTCTCAGTGTAATGATCTGTCCTGTCCCTTTTGTAGGAGGGTCCTTCTTTATTTCTGTTGCTTTCATTGGTTAATAAAGAAGCTGCTTTGGCCTGTAAGATAGGACACAGCCCTTAGGTGGGCAGAGTAGACAGAACGGAGTTTGGGGAAGAAAAGAAGTGAGAGAGCCACCATGAAGCCGCCAGGGTCAGACATGCTATATCTTCCCGGTAAGCCCACTACCTCATGGTAACTAACAGACTATAAAGAATGGGTTGAAATAAGATGTGAGAGTTAGCCAAGAAGAGGCTAGAGATAATGGGCAAGGCAGTATTTAAATGAATATAATAGTCATATGGTTATTTCGGGCATAAAGTAGCGGCTGTGGCCGGGAGCCAGGCGCAGGGAACAAAAGGGCCCGCGCTCCCTCTCAGGTGGCGGGAACACAACCTGCTCCCCCATTGTTACAACACCCTTTAAGAGACAAGCTCCTCCCGCTCCCTCCCCATTCCACTGCTGAGGCAGGCAGATATTCCTTCTGCTTCCAGTCTGACCTCCCTTTCTGTCTCGCCCCCAAAGAGGTAGCTACTGCTGTGGCTCCTCTCCTCTTTCTTCTTTTTCTCTGTCTCTGTCTCTCTGTTTCTTTCCTCATCCCCCTTCTCCTTTCCTCTCTCCTTCCCTTCCATAACCTACTAAATAAATATCCAACCTCACACTCTGCATGACATGCCTATCCACCTTGGTCTCTCACCCACCATGTGGCTTCCTGCCTAGAATCCACTGGCCCTCATGGCCTCTGCCTGCTGCCACTTGGGGACGTGCAGCATTTTATCTTAACCATTACATTCAGGATTGGTTTGTTTGTTTGTTTGAGACAAAAATCTCCCCATTTAACCCAGGTTGGCCTTACAGTCACATTCCTCCAGCTTCTGCCTTCCAGCTCCTGAAGCTTCCTGTTTCATTCTGATGCTTCCATTACCATCTCTCACTGTTTTTTTGGCCAGCCTCTGGTTTTTATTCAGCCCATTTTAGACATTTCAAAGCAAATAACACCAGGAAACAATTTATAGTATTGAATGGAAGGAGATGAAAGAGTGCTAAGTTCCAGGTGTCTCTTCTGCCTAACTAGGAGGCTTAGGAATGTAGCTGGTGGATCAGGCAGCTCCGAGAAAAAGATACAGTCCTTAGACTAAAAAGATAGGCTAGGGAATCTCCCAAATTTCAGAGTAAGGTTCATTCCTTGGTGAACAGAGATGGGTCTGTGAAGAGCTGGGAATAAACAGAGGATGGCACACAGCTCCTCTGCTTCCCCAGTGCTACTAGGCTTGCTTGGAATGAGATGGCTAGGTTTCATCCAGAGGAAACTTAAGAAAAAAAGCTCTAGGGAAGGAAAAAGTATCACAAGTAGGAATGAGCACCTTTTGAGAAACGTGGTCTAGGCAAGGGATTTCTGCTCTCAGAACATCAGGATGCCTCTAGCATTGAAATGAGTTTTTTTTTTTTTTCTTCAGACAGTATTCCTGAGATAACGTTTATGTCACACAGGGTCACAATGGAAGCATCAGTGTCTCTCAGAAGGCTGCAGAAGTAGCCTGTTTAATAGAAGAAAATAAAAGCTTCAGGAGGGATGTCTTTGACTGAGGGAAAGACTTCTCATGTCGTATCAATAAATGGTAGAATAGAGAAAAAGAAGTAGCTGACCTGAAGACAAACCTGGGCATAAAGGAGGTTTCCATGGTGGAGTAGTAGTGGTCATTTGCAGGAGAAAGCCCCTTTAATAAGTAAGGGGCCTAAAACAAGAAAGGACAAATGTGAATGAAATCAGAGCTCTCAATTGGAAAGCGGCCATCCACTACTCAATCCCGGGCCACTGCAATTATTATTCTTTCTGGTGTTGTGAAGAGAAACTCAGGCTGTAGTTATTAGAAAAGGCTGGATTTGCACAGAACTGCACAACAGGCCTGCTTACATCTTACCTTCTATACTTGACTTTTGAGCAATATTTTCTGGGCTGTACTCAAGGAACTTTCCTTTATAATGTTCAGTTGCTGGAGAAAAAAATGAATTTATTTATATATTATTTAACAAAACGCATAAGACATGCTCATGGGGAGGCTAAAGAGGCAGTTCATTTTCTCTACCTCTCCCTTCCCACAGCATTTATCAAACAAGCTCTCTCTCTCTCTTTCTCTCTCTCTCTCTCTCTCTCTCTCTCTCTCTCTCTCTCTCTCTCTCTCTCGGACAGTTTGTGGCAATGGGATTCCTCCAGGTGCAAATCCAGACAGGAACACTTGAAATACGGAGAACGGTAATTGGTAATTAGGAATGTCGCTTTCAGTCACCTGCTGAATGAGAAGTGGCAGCCAGCAAACAGCCCATCCCAAATAGGAGGGTGCTGGCCCTCTTATCAAGTATTACCATGTCTCAGGGGACAATAAAAAGAACCAAGTGATTTGAGTCACAGTCTCACCAATCTGTAGAGTGGGTTAATTTGAGATTATGGTTTTTTGGTAAAGCTGCATTAAGGGAGAGGTAGGCAGAAGGAAAAGGAAGTACTGAGGACAGGAGACAAATCTTTGACCTTGCTTTATTCAAATCAAGTCCTACAGCTAGAACGCCTCCCCTCCCCCATTAGACACGTAGGATACTGCAACCAGTGGATGCTAAGGACCACTAGGTGGCATTTGTGATTTATTGCTTTCCAAGCAGAGTCTTAAGGGGGAAAAAAAAACCAAAAAACAAAACAAAACTCTCTGATGATTCTTTGCTTAGACTGAACAAGACATTAAGCATTCCAAAGCATTTCATTCAAGAAATGCACAGTGGCTTCTCTTGATTCTGCTCTGAGGGAATGAGGACAAGTGACAGGCTTGAAAAGTTGGGTTTCAGATCTTCTGCATTCTTCCTCGGGTCCTCTCTGACCCCACACCACACACACGCACATAAGCAATTACTTGTCTACAATTAAGCTGTAAATAATGCAATCACGCCATTCTTGTCCCATCACTCCAGACCCAACCACAACAAATAATGCTAATCACATACTTATTCAAGTGTGTAATTATTCACAGTTCAACTTCTGTCGCTTTCACCCTGTTTGGAAACAGCAGAACACAACCTGTAATTAGCAAATGTGGCCCCAGGCACTTTTGCTTGGGAGCAGGCCAGGGATTCAGCACCTAGGCGTGCCTTTGATCTGGAAGCTGGCAAGCCGCCTCACCCTGAGGCCAGAGAGCTATCAGCACTCTGCAAGTCATGGAGATCAATGAACATGTCAAAAGCATCTATCCCAAATCACATATTACTTGCTTCTCTCACTGTGGTTTCTGCCTTTAGTATATATTTCATAGACTTTCCTTTTTTTTTTGAACCTTTTGACTTCAGTTTAAAAGGTTACCCAAAAGGTCTCCAAACCCCTGTGTTTTCAACTCAGGTGAAAAATGACAGTCCCCAAAGTCCTGCTTGAAGGTACCTGATCATTCTTAATTCTGCAGTTCCCTTGAAGACTAGCATAATGGGAAATGACCTTTCCTGCCTCACCTAATGTTCTAGAAGAAAAGAGACTGAAGACTTTTGCTCGGCGCCCACACAAGCTTCTCCTTGAACACAGATAAGCCACCAAAAGGACGAGACTCTGGTTGCAAGAAGAGCAGATGAAAGCAGATGTTTCAGGGGAAATCCATCACGCTAAGCTAGAAAACAGCACTGCAGCACAGGTCCTTCCCAGAGATGGTCACCAGTGCAAGCCCAGCTATTTAAAAACAAAACATGATTCAATAATCATCTTTTTTTTTTTCTCCTAGACATTGCCTGATTGAGATCTGGTGGAGTGCTTTCCATTTAAATACACTGAGCCCACAGAAAGCAAGCAGCAAGGTACATGATGGTGCCTCAGGACGTACAGACATGCCTGAGTTTACTTTCAAAATAAGATTTATTTACTTTTATTTTATTACACATTTACTTGTATGTATCAATGTGTATCAGGTGCATATCTGTTGCCTACAGAGGCCAGAAGAGGAATTTGCATCTTTGGAAACACGAGTTAGAGATGGTTGTCACATCTGCCGTATGAATACTGAGAAGTGAACCTTAGTCCTCTGCAAGATCAGCAAGTGCTCTTAACCTCTGAGCTATCTCTCCAGCTCCAGGATGGATTGATGTTATTTATATTCAATGTTAAGATTGTTATTTGCTTATTTAAAAAGAAGCTATTCTACCTTTGAGAAGCTCCCCAATGGTAGCCATCTATTGAAAACAAATTTGTGTATTTAGCTTGGTTTAATATCTTCTGACACATCCAATTAAGACATCAAGTTTTCATTTCAATCAAATATGGGTTCTTTACCCAGTAGCAAGGAAAGCAGAACTACAGTTCATTCAGCTCCTTACATATAAACACTAGCCACTTTTCTTATCCTAAGCAAAACAAAACCAGTTTTTAAGGTAGTATTTTGAGGTCTAAAAAGAAGAAATAGGTATGCAAGCATATATTAGACTAGAGTATCCTCAGAACAGATACTGCCAAGGGGGAGGGGAAGTGTGAGCCATATCAGGATGTGGCCTAGCCAACTAACGTAACCAAATGAGCCAAATTAACCCTGGAAGACCATGTGGTGACAGATGTGACAGCCAGATTGCTATGATGTTTCTATTTCATTTTTTTTAAAAGATGAAACCTTACAATAGCTTCCAAGGGACAAAGTGGAACAAGACTGAGCAGCCTGGTAATTTTCACTAATGCAGACTGAAAAGCAATCTGGAGGACTGGTTCTAAAACAAACCAAAACAAAGGCTCCCAGCACCATCAGCACCTGTCGTCTCTGAGACCTTCTCCTCCGCATTAAGTCGCAGATAAAATCGAGTGTGTTTACGGCTATGGCGTACAGCAGAACACTTTGATTTTTGAAGCTTCACTCAATGTAGTCTACAGAACTCTCATTTTCATTTTTCAAACTCAGTTTCAAAAAATTGCATTATACAGTCCACTAACAAAATTATCAGAAAGTGCAGCCACATTTGTGACTCAGAAGACCCATGAAAAGGTGACTCACACACACTGTCCCAATCTGTTTCCTAAAAGGACAGAAAAACATTAAAAATGCATTTTTCTCCCAACTTCTGGGAAGAAATACATTTAGTTAAGGAACTGCATCCGTGTCTAATCTGGCTGAGAAGCTAAAGGCAACCCATCACACCCAGCCTCAACGTGAGGGGCCACAAATCTCCGGTTTCCTGCCACCCTCACCATAGCCTAGGTGGCTGCCATCTTACCTGGTTTCTCTAACTGGTCTCCCTTGTGAACTTTAAGCTTCTCTGGTGTGCTTTCATCCCAGACAACAGTGAGATCAGTTTAAAATACAAGTCTGATCCCCACATAGTCTGACTGCAAAGTTCCCAGAGCCTTCCCATGGCATTTAGTGTACTCTTTCTGTGACATCTGGAGTCCCATCTGATCCCGTTTCAGCCTGAGTTTTCACTGACTATGATTTTATGTTGTGCTCCCTGGCCAGTGGCTTTGAGCTATTTGTGCATGTCTAGTCATGCAAACTTGTGCCTTCCAGTTGGAATGCTCTTCACTTGGCTCTGCCCGTAGCCTCAGGTAACAGGGAAGGTTCTTAGTGACCTCCCTGAATAAGGTGTGTTGGGGTAGGGTCTTCTGCTTTTCAGTCTCAGTCCTCTTATAAATTCTGTTTTGGTGGTTTGAGTAAGAACAACCCCCTCCCATCTCCCCCCCCCACACCCCCAACACCCCTACCCCTGCAGACACATAAATTTGAATGTTTAATCACCAGGGAGTAGAACTCTGATAGGATTAGATAGATTAAGAGGTGTGGCCTTGTTGAAGGAAGTGTGTCGCTAGGGGTGGGTTTGATATTTTCAAAAGCCCACACCCGGTCCAATGTTTCTCTTTCTGTCTCTTGCACTGTGGATCAAGGTGTCCTCTCAGCTACTCCTCCAGTGCCATGCATGCTACCCGGTTCCCCACCATGATGATGATGGACTAAATCTCTAAAACTGTAAGCCAAGGCCACCATTGACTGCTTTCTTTCTGTAAGAGTGGCCATGGTCATGGTGCTCCTTCACAGATATGGAGCAGTGGTTAAGATACATAACCTTATAATGGGTGTGTTGGGACTCACTAGGAAATAACTGGAGCAGCCCATGGTTATCTCATGCAATGTCAAGTGGATCCCTCAAATTATTTGTCAAATAAGTTATTATAATTTAGTAATTCTGAGAATCAAAACCCAAAGTGAGTAAATTGTCTCTTGTGGGGTTTGGGGATCTTTTAAAACTTTAATTAATCAACTTGTGAGTGTGTGTTAATTGCAAGCAGATAAAAGCAGTGAATAGCACTGTTCTCCTTATGTTTTACCTTGGAAATATTTCAAACATACATCCTCCAAGCTGGGAGTTATGATTGCTTTAGGCTTACTTCTTTTCTGTATGTGGGTTTATACGATATCTTTGTTTCTACTATAATATCTGTGACTTGATGTGTTTTTCAAAGCAAGTTGTAGAGAGCAATATACCTATAAGGTTTTAGCATACATGTTATTAATGAGTTTAGTATTTGGTTAAAAGTTCTTTTAGTATGAATTTTGCATATGGTACAATGTGTGAAGAGATTCTTTACTAATGTTTATGAGCTGTGCACAAGAATAATATCTATGTCCCTTAATAGCCAGCTATGTGTGACTTCAATGGAATATTTTTCCTTTCTTAAGTCACCTTCTATTCTAGAATGCCATATGAATGGACAGTGCTGCAATCTGACTTATTAATATCTTTTTACTTATAAGTACTCCATTGTGTGAATATATTATAACTGTTTTATTTTTAAATATAGTCTCTTATTGAAGGGTACAAGGAATGTTCTTAGTTTGTGACTAAGAGTAAAGTTTCTAGGAGTTTTATCTAAATAGACATATTTTTGTAGGTGCAGCTTTCAATTTTTGTGTAAATATGTAGGAATTGAATTTTGCATTATAGAAAATGTTGAGTTATAGGGCATGTGTTTAGTATCAGAAACTTCCAAAGATTCTTCAACATGGCTTGAATTTCCTCATAATTTGTAAACACCTGTCATCAATCTTTCACATTTTAGGCAGTAAGTGGTATTTTGCACAGGTAGAGATACCTCATTATGGGTTGAATTTGAATATCTTTGTTGACTAGCTATACTGAATACTTTGGTGTGCATGTTGGTCACTATGCACCCCTTTGGGGAGTGGCCTCTCGCCACTCTTGCCCTCACCACCACTATCCTTGCCAAGTGCTTTGTTTTTTTTTTTCTTTCAAATACTGTTTTCATTTCCTGTTTGGTACATGTTTGGTTACTGAGCTATACAATTTCTTTGTATAGTCTCTGTTACTGGAAGTTTTAAAGAGCCCCCATAGTATTGTCATATGTGACCAGGTTAGTTGGGGTCCCCTTTCTGTGTTCATAGCCTTGTTAACAACAGAATTTGATAACAAACTCTGAACAAAGCAAGAAGGCAATTTTATTAGAGTTTGAGAGCAAAAACCAGGGGCAAATAACCTGTTAATCTCTGCTTCTGTCTGGAGGAAGGAAATGAGGATGAGTCACGCTGTTTGAAGTAGGCTGGCAAGTTCATCAGTGCAGGTGTGCAAGCAGGCAAATGGAGGCCAGCAGTAATAAGCTGAAAGGGCAGCTCCTTCACAGAAAGAGGGACAAAACACAAAGGATTGGGAAAGCGTGCTTAGGCCAGTATCTGACAGAGATGGAAACAAAGAAAAGGGAAAACTTACATTGTTCTGAGTAAAGTTTCATGAAGGCAAGTAGAATGTGGCTTCATGCCTCTTTAGCAACTGCACAAAAGGCAGGGTTTCTGGGAAAGATAAACATTAAAGAATATCTTTATGAGAGAAGTATATCTCACTAAAGGAATAATTATTCCTCCCATCTCTTTAAGCACAGCTTCAGGTGAATCACCTTCCTGAGCAGTGATCTCTTGGAAAAATGATTAACAGATGCAGATAGATTAATTCTTAGGGGAGGAGACAAGAGTATGTAATGTTTTCATCTTTGGAGCAAAGAATAATGCAATGTCCCCAGCAAGAGCTAAGGAAGACTTCATTGAGTAGGTCTGTCCTCAATGATCTTCGTCATAGCAGGTTGTCAACTAGGTACAAAGATAGGGATACCCGGGAAGACAAAATCCCAATTGAAGATTTGCTTTAATCAGGTTGGCCTAAAGGCATGTCTTAGAGGAATTTTCTCCATTATTGACAGATGGTGTTATCAATGGTGCCACCATAGATGGTGCCACCATAGCTGGTGCCACCTTTGGCAGGTAGAACTGAGCTGGATAAAAAACACACCTGAACGTGAACCTGGCAGCAAGCTTATAACAAACATTTCTTGGTGGTTTTTGTTTCAAGCTCCTGCCTTTAGTTCTTTGGGTTCCCTCGACGATGGAATACAACCTGTGAGATGAAATACACACTTTCCCATCAAATTATTTTTTATCAGAGCTACTTATCACAGAAACAGAAAAGCTAACAAATGTAAATTGGTACCAGGGACATAGGGTATTGTTGTGGCATACCTGACCATGTTGTTAGGGGGAAGATTATAAAAGGATTTTGAAGTTTAGGTCTGGAAAAAAATTATTGAATTTAATGATGTATCATGGCCAATTGTAAGGTAATAGTGAGAGAAATGAAGGCCTGGCTTGTAAAGGTTTGAGAGAAACAAGAATCCACAGGATTGTTCGTGTGATATTTTATTAAGAATCTACAGAGGCAAAACGTTTACTGGGCTAATAGATGCTGATTAGCTGAAGCTAAAATATAACCTGTGATGGATAAGAGATCAACATCTTGGAGGTAAAAGTCTAGGAAGTATTTCCTCAAAGTCAGAACATAGACATGGTAGTCTGGGTCGGGGAACAGCAATGAGGAAAGACATCTAAATGTGACCGCTGAACTTGGACTTGCCAATGTATAAGAGCCACATGGTACTGGCTGCAAAGGCATAGAAGGTGAATGACTGAGGGGGTCATGGAGAGCAACTAAGGCCTGGCACTGTGTAATAGGCCTGGAGTCCCTGAGGTGAGGCCAGGAAAAGCCACTGATGAAGGTGTAGCCTCAAGTTATAGTGGAGATGCCAGGATGGTAGGACAATCAACAAGGGCAACAGATGTAGAATTAAGCTTCAGGGCAGAAGCTAATATGTGGTACTGACAGAGCCCTTTGAGGCCCAGAAGATCATGACTCCCAAAGTTTGTACACTGAGCTTTGTATGCTGTAGGATTTAGATTTTGCTATGATCTGATTGTAACTCTGCCCTCATTCTTCCCTCTTGAGATAAAAATGGATATAACTTGCTTTTGATTTTGCAAACACCCAAAGTTAAGAGACTTTGAAGTTTTAAAGAGACATTGAATTAATTGTTAGAGTTTTTAAAGACTATGAATGACTTTATGCTGTACAGTATTTTATAGTATCATTTGAACAAGAGGTCTTGGGACAAATAAGAAAAGGAAGATTATGTTTGGAAGTGATGTAGGTCAAAGATGACAAGGATGAAATGCCATTGTTATCTGTCAACTTGATGTAAACCTGGGAAAAGAGTAATTCAATTGAAGAATCATATTCATCGGATTAATCATTAATCATGATTTTCTTGATTGTTGACTAATATGGGAGGGCCCAGTTCACTTTGGGTAGTGTCACCTATGGGTCTGGGTTATATAAGGAAGTAAGAGAGCATAAGCCTGAGAGTAAGCCAGCAAACATTTCCCTTTGATTACTGCTTCTATCTTGAGGTCATATGTATCAGAGCTGCCCTTGAAATTAATATGTAGTAGAGGACCTTGAACTTCTGATCCTCCTACCTCCAACTTCTGAGGCATGCATCACCAAACCTAGTTTTTGTGGCGGTGAAGATCCAACCCAGGGTTTCATGTATACTTGGCAAGCACTCTATCAACTGAGCCACATCTCCAAACCTCTTTCAAATTCTTGGAACTTTTTTAAACAGTGTCAAAACTGTTTACAAGCAATCAACCACATTTTAAAATGTTATCCTAACCAAATTTGTTGTATTTACAATAGTACTACTTTCTGTGATCTCAGAAATCTTTGTCTAACCCAAGGTAATAAGTATAGTTTTCCACAGTCTTTTTGAAAAAATAGTATCTTTGGACATGATCCATTTTGAGTTAATTTTTGGGTTTGGTGTGGGGAGAGCATGGAGTTTCTTTTTCTTGTTGGTATGTTTTTATTGTGAGGTGTCCACCAGAGAAGACTACTTGCAAACAGATTCAAGCCAATAGAAAATTTTTATTAATTGTCCAGTGACTGCCCTTAGTGTTTAGATGCAGGGTACTTCCAAGCCTTTCTCAGGATTGTCCTTTGTGCAGAAACACCACATCCTGTGTTGACATACCTTCAGTTAGCAAGAACAGTTAGCCACAAGCGCAAATACAGAAGCCAAAAAGCAAAGTTAGTACATTTAGGGACTTTCCTAGAACTGTGGATTTGATGGATTAGGTCTTTGTTTCTATTTTGGCAGGTGATGCTGTCTGTGTGCTGAGTTTCAAGGCCTGAACAATACTTCCATCATGGCATCAGCTGTGCTAAGGTCTGGAGTCTACTAAGGTCGACGGGACTGTTGTAGCTTTGTTTTGCTGAAAATAATTCTTTTACTAAAATGCTTTAATTTTTGCCTTTGTCAAACAAAACAAAACAAAAACAAAAAACAAAGGCTGTCCAACTGTGATCTGATTTCTCTTGTATCTGCATTATTGATTTTTATGTTTATTCTAGCATTAGTACTGTTCTTGGTTATTACTGTAACATTATGGCCAATTTTACAAGTCGGAGTGTCTAAATCATGCCCAGTGAAATCACTCAGTGGGTAAAGGTACTTTGCTGCCTGAGGATCTGAGTTCTATCTCCCAGACAACAAGGTAGAAGGGAAGAGCCTTCACGACATGTTGTCCTCAGTGGTGTACATGTACACGCCACATACATGCAGGTACATGCACGGTATATACGCACACACTAAGAAATAAATAGGTAAGTTTTAAGAAGATCTCCTAACTTGGTTCTCCCACAGATTTCTGTGGTCATTCCAGATTAGACTGTTTGCCTCTCCACAACTTTCCACACAACTTGTATAGGAGGAGTCGACATTTCAATGAATTAGGGATAGCACTTTCAGTTTTGATGCAGTTGTGTGCTCTCTAAAGGGCATCCCTGGATGGTATTTTCTTGTACTTTGGAGGGTCCTTTTGGTTCTCTGCGTGGGGTGGGGGGTGGGGGTGAGGAAGTTATGTGAATTAAATTGTTGACCAGTGTGTTTCCTTAGATACAGATGGCAAGCCAGGGTTTTAAATACATTTAACAGTTTTATATTTACAATCTTATTTATCTCCCATGTGGGAGAAATTATTTATTTATTTATTTTTACAAATCGCACATGAAATGCCTGAGGCCCAAGGAGTTAAATCATTCCCTCAAGGTCATCCAACTAAAAAGGAAAAAAATTGAATTCAGACTCCTGTTACTCAGTGGTTCCAAATGTCCCAGGAAACTGAATTTTTATTTTATTGTTAAAAAAATTTACATTAAAACCTTTTGTTCCCGGCCCTCCCGCTCCCCCACTACCCCACTGCCCTCCCCCTGCTTCCTTAAGATGGGGCAGGATACCCTGCCCTACGGGAAGCCCAAGGCCCTCCCCCCTCCATCTCGGTCTAAGAAGATGTGCATCCATATAGAATAAGTTCCCAAAAAGCCAATACATGAAGAAGAGCTAGGTCCCGGTGCCATTATCATTGGCTTCTCCGTCAGTCCCCACTGGCAGTCACATTCAATAGAGGGGATCCCAGGTATTCACAGGGATGTCCCAGCTAGGTACTGGGGCAGCAGAGGAGTGGGTGCCTGAACTGAACTTGTCCCATAGTTACTTTGTTGAATATCTTAATCGTCACCATAGAATATTTCGCATGATGGATGGAGATAGAGCCAGAGACCCACATTCACATCAGAACAAGGGATCGAGCTACCAAGCTCCAGTGGAAGAGCAGAAGGAGGGAGAAGATGAACAAGGAAGTCAGGACCGTGAGGGATTGGCCCACCAACAGAGACAGCGTGCTTGATCTATTGGGAGCTCATCAAATCCAGCTGGACCAAGACTGAATGAGCATATGACCTAACTGGACTCTATGAAACTGAATTTTATTACCCCATTTTGCCCATCATCCTGTTAATGTGGGGTTTTGTAGGAGAGCTGGTATCGAAAAGCTGAAGGACAGGGTGAGGAAACAAGGTCATTTTGTGATGGAGGTAAAACCTCAAAGGTCTTCAAAAAGACGTGGTTTTGTCGTGAGGTACTGTTCAAAGAATGTGATGGCTCGGTGGAAACCCCAAGTGACTGAGACCACGTGCGTAAAGGCAAACAGCCTCTTTTCCATTTGGATGAGGCGTAGCCCTGTCTACAGACGCTGATGGACCACTATAAACCCCTTGTCTGCGGCCTTTCTCTGCCTGAGATTCTTTCCGTCTTGAGCAATTCACAAGTGATAAACTTGGCAATAGCTTGAGGCACTGGGTCTTCCTCCTCCTCTCAGATGCACTCAGGGCCCAGAGAAAATACAGAGATTCACAAATGAGCCTTCTTTGTACAGCACTGTCTGCTTTGAAATTTTTTCATTAAATCTTTTTCACAAATAAATTGCCCAGTGTCCATGGGGAATATTTCCATGTTTTAATCATATGCAGCTTGAATTGACTCTCTGATTTTGAAATGCTTGGCTTGGCTGGTATGGAGGGCACTGACAAGGGGGAGGGGGACAGACTTTCAGAAGCCCAACCCTTGAAAACTCTTTTGAACATTGGTAACAGAGGGAAGCCCCAAAGGGAGCAATTGGAGTGAGCTCAAATTTTGTGATGTATTAGTACCTGCTGGGACTGGGATTCTAAAATAGCGAAAGTTAATTATGCTCCTTACCTATGGAGTTAGCGTTGGTTCCTCACACGAAATCTTGGGGCGCAACCTTCCTCTCATAGACTGCAGAGTCATTCTAGATTGGTAGTTTAAATAAAATGTCAAGTATCTGATTGCCATGGAAACACTATTACAAAGGGGGCCCAGTCTCACTTGCTGCAGTAGAATTACATTGCTGAGAATGACCGTGGTCTCAGGACACCTTCTAAAATGGCTGGAGCTGCATCCCTGTAAAATGAGTGAGTCATTCATGCCCAAAACGAGCCACAGTGAGGCATGTTCCTCCTCGGTCATGTCACTCTACACACAGCTATGAGCTGGATCAATTCCAATTTCTTTGAAAAGGCAGGAGGGGGTGGCACAGACAGACATTAGTCTGCAGTAGTCCTCCGTTCTTGTGACACAGCCAGTGAGAATGGTCTGTAATCGGGAGAGGAAGAATGTCAAAGCCAGGACTGGTCACCAAGGGGCAAAGCCCTGGAAGGTGCAGCGTGCCCTTTGGGGCCCGCTCCAGGACCTCTTCATGGAACACATGTTCCAACTGCCTTCTCTAGCCTGATTAACCCAGCACTGCTGATTATGGTATGCAAATGATAGGAGATGGATTTCACATTTCCCCAAGCCAGGCTTTGCACAGCTTTGCATTTATTATCCCCCGTTAAAAACACAGAGTCCTTAGAGGAAGGGAATGGCTCATTTTTTATTTGTTTGCCAGTAGAGTTGGCACAGCCCTGTCAGGCAATCATCTTGGGCTGTGATCTGCAAAGTTGCCCTTTGTTGTTCGATCCCCCAACCCCTGATTGTTTACAAGACATGCAGAGACATCTGTACACCTCAATACAAGTTATTTCCTGATCCTGCAAAATTTGTCAGCCCGTGTGATAAACACGCTGCGTCAATGGCTGACAAGCTATCAGCTCAACCTAGAGTTCAGTCCCCAGCATCCTGTCCTCATTCTCAGCTTAGAATGGTAAATACTTAGCAGGTCCTGGCTCCTGACTGTGCAATCCACCTCCTGCCCCTTGGCACTTACAGCACTGCTTTTCACTTACAGCTGTCCCCCTGTCACCAAAAAGCCTAAGAGCTCCCCTTCTTTGGAAATAGATTGAATTTTGTCTGTCGCATTACCAGTAAGATCTGGAAGCCAAGTTTGAGTCTCAGTTTTACATAAAAGTCTTATTATGTATATGGCCAGGTGTGGTTGTACACACCTTTAATCCCAGCACTGGAAGGCAGAGGTAGGCAGATCTCTGTGAGTTCGAGGCCAGCCTAGTCTACAAACGCTAGTTCCAGGACAGGGCTGCAACACAGAAAAATCCTGTCTTGAAAACAAACAAACAGCAACAACCAAAAAAGTCTTCTGTATATGCCTGCAATTCAAATATTTTTGAGCCTTAGGTGATATGGCTCTGCTATTCCTATGGCAACAATGGTAGTCAAGGAAACACATGATGACTAGAATAGCTTTCTATGACATCATCTCACTTTCCTTTGAGTTTCTTGCTCTTACCCGAAGGAGGAGCTACTATTATTTGCATGAAGTGGGTAATTGGATATTAATGAGGCAGAGATCAGCTGACATGGCCAATTTCTGCGCAAGAATGTGGATGACAATTCTCCTGATTTACAAGGTGTTGCCTAGAGAGGGAAAATGGCTGCCTGTGACTAGAAAAAGACTTATATACCTTTGAAAAATGGCAGCAAAATTCTACAGATCTAGAAAGGATCATTGAATCTAAGATTTATAATCCAGATTTGTAAATAGCTGCTTGCAACATATCTTTCATGAACCATGACTTCTAGATGGGTTTCATCATATATACAAATAATGTATATATATATATATATATATATGCACATATTAGATATGTACATTTGTGTTCTTTTAAACAACCATTTCTGATAATTGTAGAATACTTTAATTTACTAAGATAATTATATATATGAATATGTAAAGCATTAGGTCTTGTAAATTGATCAAAATTGATAACAACTAATATCAACAGCTAACATTTACTGAGCCCCTATGAGCCAGGGACATTGCAGGTATTTTTCATTGTTAGACCAGCTCTGGCAAATAGAAGCTACCTTTATTTCCAGATGGGAAAGGAAGGCAGAGTAAAGAATGGTTGAAAAAAAAAAAAGAATGGTTGCAATGAGCCGGGCGGTGGTGGCACATGCCTTTAATCCCAGCACTTGGAAGGCAGAGGCAGGCAGATCTTTGTGAGTTCGAGACCAACCTGGTCTACAAGAGCTAGATCCAGGACAGGCTCCAAAGCTACAGAGAAACCCTGTCTCGAAAAACCAAAACCAAAAACCAAAAAAAAAAAAAAAAAAAAAAGAAGGGTTGCAATGTAATGCAGTCCGGGTTAACAAAGGTGCTCAGATTCAGCTGTGCTATATATCAATAGGGACAATAGGGAGCCTTGTATGTTCTAGCAGCAGTAAACTAATTGCTTTACAAAGCCACAAGCCCAAAACTTGGCTTCCCTAGCAGTTCCCTCTGTTGTTTGAATGATAGTCTTAGTATTTTTCCAATTCTTCCAGTCGTACATATTATAAATGGAACTATTCTTAGATGAGTTCCTTCTCTAATGATAGTACAAGGCACATGTTTAACATGACATTTGGAAAACAAGGATTACTTTCCTTGTAACTCTCACGGAAAACAGAAAACATGTCTTTCCTTGATTCTTCCAAAATGTTTTAGGCTAGAATGGGATCTGGTAAAATTATATTCCCACTATCTCAATTTTTTATGTTACATTAATTTTGTGTGCATATGTGCATGATTGTGCAAGTTAGCCAGCACGTAAGTGCCACAGTGAGCACTTGGAGGTTAGAAGATGCTTTGGAGAAGTCAATTTTCTCTTGCTTTTATGTGCGGGTCCTGGGGATCTCAAATAGTCAAGCTTGGCAGCAACCACCTTTACCTTCTGAGTCACCTTGCCAGCCCACATTCTCATTCTTGGCCAAAGACTTGGGTAAGAACAAAGTGGAGAGACTGAAGATTAAAATTTTCTGCTTACAAATTCATAAAGAAACATATAGTGTAGGTTATTGCAGAAAGCACATCCAGGTAATGTTCTGCTGATCATGCATACAGTAACACTCAAACATAGATAAGAACCAGAGTGGAGAAAACAATTTAAGGAATTATGTCAGCTAAGAAATTAAAAAGGCACTGTGTGTCTAGTTTCCTTTCATCTTGATGCAAGCTAGAGTTTTCGGAGAGGAAGGAATTTCTATTGAGAAAATGTTTCCATAATATCTGGCTGTAAGGGATTTTTAAAATCAGTCTATCGTGGGTGCTTCCATTCCTGGGCTGGTGGTCTTGGATTCTATAAGAAAACAGGCTAAGCAAGCCATAGGGAGCAAACCAGTAGGTGGTAACCCTCTTTGGCTTCTGCATCAGCTCCTGCCTCCCGGTTCCTGTGCCGTTTGAATTTCTATCCCAATTTCCTTCTGCAATGAACAGCAAAGGGCCAGGGTAACACAAATAAACACATGCCTCCCCAACTGCTTTTGGCCATGGTGTTTCATCGTAGCAATAGTAACCCTAACTAGGCAAGGGCTGAGTAGAAAACATGGAGTTTAAGCATGTTTAATTGCTATGTTTATATTATTTTTGTTTTAGCACAAAATAGCGAAGGGTTGTAAGAGAAGAGCTAGACTGCAAACTGGAGTCACTTATGTAGGGAAGAAGGAGTACACACATGCTCTTTGGGCAGTGACAGTTGGAAAAAGAGCTATTAAGGATGCTGAGGAAGGTCCAAAGCTTTCCAGGATGACTGCATTTGTTCTGCAGAGCCATGAGCTCAGAATGGTTACATGCTGACATGCTATCTGAGCTAGGATGCCTATTTTGTATTACTTGAGCTGGAGAATAAGTTTTCCAAAATAGGAATTTTATTTTGCAAAAGCACATATTAAGCAAATACCTGCCTTGGTTAATATATAGTTTAATGTCTTTTAACACAATATACGTTAGAAATATTGTCCTTGAATGGGGATGTAGATAGTGATGAAACCTTTAAGAGGGGAGGCAGACCTACTAGGAAGTCGTTCAGTCCTTGGGGAAGTTACCTTCTGCGGTGATCAAGGTAGCTCTCATGGGATTCCTGAGCTCATATGAGATCAGTTTATTTCAATATTGAGCTTACTCCCTGAATCATTCCCTGGCTTCCTCTTTGGCAATTCTGTACTTTGCTCAGAGGAGGAGAAAGTAGGAGAATGGAGGAGAAAAGAAGCAATTAATGACTGCTGAGAGGGAAACAGTCTTTTTTTAGAGAGAGGTCATCTTGATGGGTTTCCAATTCCAGGTAATCAGACTTAAATACATATGCATGCAAAAACATTAAATGCCTTAGTGGTGTCTGTCTGTGTGTAGCAATATTAGTTAAAGAAGTCATAAATTTGATAAGCAATGGGGGCTCAGTGGAGAAGTTAAATAGTAGAGAGGGAGGAATAAAAATGATGTAAATACAGTGCTCATATGAAATTCTCAAAATATAAGAAGTTATGCATATACACAAAATAGAGAGCAACTGAGGAAAATGTCAGTCCAATGTCAGCCTCACTGCTGGCCACCACACTCATGTGCACACAGAGACACACACACAAAAACAGTCAACAATGAGAACAGAAATAAAAAGCAATGGACTAATGTTTATGATTAAAATTAGAAAGAGAGTGTGGTTGGCTAGGGGTTATATAATGGAATTTAGGTTGTATGCATTTTTTTAATCCTTCTGTCCTTATCTATGGTCCATGGCAATGTCTGATATAATTTGAGGTACTGCTGAGAGAAATGACAGATTTGCAGAACTGAAACCCTGACTTGGCTCTATGTACGAAGAAGGGAAGAAGGTACTGGTCAATTGATAATGAGATTATTAGTTGGGACTCTGCCAAGACATTAACATATGCGCGTTAGAAGGGCAACGTGAGATGACAAACTGTTGTTTTGACCTTGTAAAATAGAGCGTTGATATAAAGAAGCAATTTCAGACACCAGTGGTTTCAATTGAGAGTTTTCCCAGCTGTGATTGAGAAATGTCACCCCGTCAGATGTTGTGGGGAATGGTTTGGAGGAAAGGAGTAGAGACGCAGCTACAGCTTTGCCTGGACCTGAGATGTGTCTTTCTTTGTCTGGCGCTTCTTCTTTCTTGGTTGTAAGGTACTACTAAGACCAACGTGTTCTGCCTTTGTGTCATCAACCATGCCCCTTACTGACGCACTGTTCAACAACAGTCAGGTTGCCCTTGCACTTTATGGTTGGCTATGCTCACCTACTTTTCATGTCCTTATGCACTGTTTTCTTTTTTAAAGTATTTTAATTCATTTATATTAAAAATTTCAATAAAAATATTATTCTGTGAAAGTTTCATACTTCTACAAATTTCTATACAATGTACTTTGACCATATTCAGCCAACATAACCTATCTCCAGCTCCTCCTAGTGTCCCTCATCCTGCTTTCATCCAATTTTAAGTCCTCTTCTTTTGATGCTGTTATTAATAACCTTGATGTTAATGTTACTCTTATCGGCATAGGCATGGAGCCATCTACTCGGACATAGAAACACACCGGAGAGTGACTTTCTATTCTCACCAGCCGTCAACTCATCAAGGGTGGGACTTCAGAGGCCCCTCTCCCTCATGGATTGGAGTTATGATTGGCTTTGCCTTGAGCCAGTAAAGCAAAGTTGCCGTGAGTTGATCTGTGCATTGCCCATGCTTTGAGAAATTGATATTCTTCGGCTAGTTATCTCCACATACGCTGGGATATCACAGCCGTGATTCATTCCCTGAGCTCCTCAAAGAAGCCAAGGGATTGTGAGCTCTAGTCATCATCATAGCACCATGAGCAATGCCTCAGCATGTCCTCAGACACACCTGCAGAGGGAGTCAACAGTAAATAGTAGTCGAGTATCCTTTTGACTCAGGCAACATACTTGGCCTAGTTGGAATAAAGCAGTGGAGAAAAAAGAACGCTCTCTGTCTACAGGGAGCTTTTATTCCCCCCTCAGAGCTGGGAAGGCAGAGGCAGTGAGCTCCAGAATACTTGCTGGTCAGCTAGTTTATTCAAAATGATGAGTTCCAGATTCAACGAGAGACCCAAAGCTGTGTAGGTTTCTCAGCAGAAACTGGCATTGCTATTTGCTAACTTTAAGGGAGTCAAATTCATTCCAAGGGCTGGTCCCTCCACCTTGAAGGTTTTCTTTTAGGCCTAGAAACTGTCAAACTGCCAGGTTAAGAGACCTTGCTACCCACTCACAATCACACCGTGAACCAAGTTAGCATGGGTCTCTTTGACTTCTCTACTGTTCTGCTGACTGTTCTCAACTCTGGAAAGCGGCAGCATCACAGGATGGTCATATGCAGCTCTGGCTTTGCTTCTATTCAGAAAAAAGAAGGTTGCACTTCGGAGAAATCTCACACAATTCTGATGATCAGAAATGAGTCTCAATGATCTTGGGCAAGGAACCATTATAGCTACCTCAAGTCTAGACTCTTCATCTTCATGACAATTCCTGAGCAAAGCATTGGTTCCAAAGAGCTAGGGTCTGACAGCAGAGAGAAGTCATAGCAGCAGGTGGCTGGAGTAGCAAGTGAGAGCTCATGTCTCTATCCCCAAGCAGAAGGCAGAGAGCTGAGACTCATTTTCGTTCAATTATTCATTGAAATCGACTCCTCTGAAATTTGGGGGAAATTAAATGTTATACCCTCATTCACAGCAAATTAATTAATCATGACTCATTCCTACAGTGGGTACTAGAGGAATTAATCACGATTAGCAGCACATGGGAAGGTGCAGCTCAGAACTGGAGATTTGCCTTGTTGACAGGTCCTGGTGATGGTCTGAAGGGCCATTGCAGGTTTCCTGCTAATCTTCCTCTTCTCTCCCTGTTTTCAGTTGTTGGCTATAATGGGTGGACAACTATGTGTGAAATGTGTATGACAGGATCTTAAAGCTAAATGTGTGAGGTGATGCTCTCTGAGGACTCACAGGTATATATACTTTATAAAGTCCTCAGCCTTTAGCCCAGGAACTTTTATGTGGATGAGTTTTTGTCATTTGTGTGCTGTTAATGGCTGCTTATGCACTAATAGTTTACAGTAGAATATTTACTACAGAGAGAGGCTGGATGGCTCAACGTACTAAAAATCTTTACTCTGCAGGCCTCTGGGGGCAAAACAATGCAAAACAGACAAGAGATCAAAGAATAAGCCTTTTTGCTTTAGAACAAGGGAGCATATTTCTCATACATGTAATTTTGATTGTCTAACTATTTCAGGGTAAGGACACTTTAAATGATACTAACTGAAATTTCACGGAACGCCTTGTCTGTGTTTGCCTTTCATGCCAAGCACAGTATGAAGCACAGCGTTAGGTCCCCGGGGAGCCCTCACTCCGCGATGCTTGAGTGAATGAATAAATGGATACAAGAGAAGCTTACTTGATAGAACCTGAGCCAGGACTTCATTCTGCTTTAATGCCTAACTTATGAGGTCAGGAGATTTTATTGCTATTTATAGCAGGCTTTAGGCTTAGATACAACTATATAAAAGACTATTCAGTGCCACCAGATTTATTTTGTATGCCAGTTATTTAGCAGGAACTTGTAATATGCTGAGAAGGTGATCTTTGCAAACCCTTAGTTTAGCCTTTAGGGAGTTTTAGAGGACCGAAGTGAGCTTCAGAAAAGTAACTCAGCCCAGTGAGGACCTTCACTCACAGCTATGCTTCAGGTGCTGGCTTGTGTGGGCAGTGCTCAGCTCCTCTGTATTGTCCCTAAAACACAGAGATGTCTAATGACTGGGCATTTCTCTTTGAGTAGTAGCATGGGCACTCACTAGCATCTGGTGTCCTTTATTCTTCCCACTGGAAATCAGCCATGGAGGACAGCGTGTGAGTGCGCAGTTCTAGCCAATCCTTCAAATTATACATGGAGGCGAGAGTCCTCTATTGTAGTAAGGCCAAGTCTTATCAAAAGAAGTCTTCCGGGAAAATGTCCAATGCTGTGGGAAATTCACTCTACACTCTTCTAATTCCCAAGAGGAAAATTTCAAAATTAGAATTTTAAGATATTCTTTCAGCCTTCCTGTCTGAGTCCTTTTAAAGTTCATGTGAAGAGTTCAGCTGAATGAAGTGCTAAGGAGTGTGCCCGAGAAACCCTGAGCAATGGAAGCAGAAGTAATTTCTCCTGCACAATTATGCACATAACTTTGATAGATACTCATCTACCCAGATTTTAATCCTCTTTTCCCTCTCTCCTTCCACTCTTTCTTTTCTCTCTATATCTATCTGTCTGTTTTAGTGAGGCAGTATTCCACATTGTTGATCTGGCTGGTCTCTGAAACTCCTGGCCTCACTGTGTATCTCATTGTGATCCTCCTGACGCAGTCTCTTGAGTACTGGGATAAGAGGCCTTGCTATTGACTGGTTCTCCTGTTAAGTGACTACAATGTAAGATTAGAATAAAAGAAAATAAAAGAAAAAAACCTTCTTTTACAGACTAACTCTACTAAATAATCAATTCAGAAACGTAGTAGATGGTTGGAGCAAGGACTCATGATGAATCAACCCTTCCCAGTGCTTGTCATCTTTTGCTCTTCAAAAATAGGATCTATTTTCCCAGTGTGTCTGAGATAAATACAGTTTTCATTGCCATGGAAGTGACAGAAATAATGATGGGGTTTCTTGAATCTAGGTCTCAAAGGTCCTACTGTTCCTGTTATATTGTCTTGGAACCATGATATGGTATCACCTCATCCTTAGATGAGATGTGAAGAGGCCCAGGTTAGCTCCCAGGAGAATGATATCACATAGACAACCACACTAGACTAGAGGGAAGCATCCACGCATCTGAATCTACAGCAGCATATGTGACAGCTGGCCACTCAGGTCTCAGAAATGTGAAAAATATTAGTCCTTTTGCTTTAAGTTGCCAAGTATAAGGATGCTTTGTTAAGTGGCAGTGAACAACTGGATAAGAGAGAATTACTAAGTTTATATTACCAGAAAATTTATCATTCTTGAAGTCAACTCCTCTAAACAGACTCAATTTCTTTCTTTTTTAAAAAAATATTTATTTTATGTGTACATATGTGTGCCTGAGGATATGTATGTGTACCTCATGTGTCCAGGAACCTGTGAAGGTCATAAGAGAGTGTTAGATCCCCTGGAACTTGAACTTGAGTTACAGGCCATTGCGAGTTGTCATGTGGGTGCTAGGAACTGAACCCAGATTTTTTGCCAGAACATCAAGTGCTCTTAACAACTGAACTATCTTTCCAATTCCTAGATTCATCTTCATATTCATTTGTAGTTGGCCTCAGATTGGATCACACTAGAAACACAATTTCTTCTGTTCTCTTCTTGTGTGTTTGTCCTCTTAACATGGAAACTAAGCATGTTTTTCTATGACTGGTTACAGCTGTGGAGATTAAGAGAAAATAATCAAGCCGGATGGTGGTGGTGCACACCTTTAATCCCAGCACGGGGTTGGGGTGGGGGGAGAAGCAGATGGATCTCTGTGAGTGCAAGGCCAGCCTGGTCTATAAGAGCAAGTTCAAGGACAGGCTCCAAAGCTACAGAGAAACCCCATTTCAAAAACGAACAAACAAACAAAAAAAACCCAACTCCCCTCAGAAAAAGAGAAAATAATCATATTCTTTTTTCCCCTTAGTTATCTGAGATCATAATAGGAACAAGGGACACAGGCAGAATGTATATGGCAAAACCTTTAAATGGCAAGGCTATAGCTTCATGTCTAGCCTAGAAAGAAACCCTTGAGACTCTTGGCCAGCCCTATTTCTAAATGAAGTTGCTCATGCATTTCACATGTATACTTTCATACAACACAAATCACTTATGCTTAGGAAGGACCCAGATTTTAATAAAAGCCAGAAGAAAGCTTTAACAATGAAGAGGAGATTTTGTGCACTGCAAAGTAATTTTCAGTAAAAGCACAAACTGACAACTCTTAAGAAGAAATGAAAGCTACTCTACATACTCCTTGAATATAAATGAATAGCGAATACACACAGGAAATTCCAGTAACTGCTACTGTGTCTTCAGCATGTTTTTATAAGAAAGCATGCCTTTTGCCACCTGAGTTTATTTCTGGCATACGTCAATGGGCCTTAGAATACTGGGAAGGTGAAGATGAGCAGGAGGGAGCAGCAGAAGTATCCTTTGGGACTCTAGAAGAAAGAATATTTTGCATCTGTGTTGTTAGCAAAACAGTGGCTTCCTTTCCAACTTCTAGGACACTTAAGTCTAAATGGATTAAAGACCTCAATATAAATCCGACCACACTAAACCTGATAGAAGAGAAGTGGAAATCAGTGTGGCGATTTCTCAGGAAATTGGGAATCAACCTACCTCAGGATCCAGCAATACCACTCTTGGGAATATACCCAAGAGATGCCCAACCGTACTACAAAAGCATTTGTGCTACTATGTTCATAGGAGCATTATTTGTAGTAGCCAGAACCTGGAAACAACCTAGGTGCCC
>JAQHUG010000166.1:3576536-3601912 GCA_028555095.1 Dicrostonyx torquatus
ACCACGTGGTGACTTACAGACTTTTATAATGGGTTAGTTTATGAGGTGAGTGCTAGCCAAGAAAAGGGTGGTGATGATGGGTCAGGCAGAGTTTAAATGAATACAGTCTCATGTGATTATTTTGGGCATAAGCAAGCAACCAGTGGCTGAGCAGGCCAGCAGCTGGGGGCTGGGAGCTAGGCGCTGGGAATATAACCCACACCTCTCCCCCAATTACAACAGAAAATTCTATTAATAGCATGCTTACTATCTGACAGAATAGATACCAAGAGCTCAATATATAGCATTTAATTGACTTCTTACAAAACAGTAGCAATATTATTATTCTCTTGCATATAAAGAAGAACAAAAGTCAGGGCATTTTAATATTTTATCTACAGTGGAGGAATCACATTTTGCTTTAGGATGTACTTACTATGGTAGCATGTATGTAGAGAGCTGAGTCTAACCGCTATTCACTCAGCTATATGAGTTACATTAAAATCAGGTAAATGTGATCTCACAGTTTAATAGAATGAAGTATTGGTACCATGTAGATGAGTACTATTCATGCTAAGACTGTATCAGTACCTTTACTATTTAATCTAAAACTGATGTAAAATGAAGTTAAATCACATTACAGGCTTCACAGTAAGTATAAAGCTGAGATAAGAACCCAGGTAATTTACATCTAGACTCCATGAGGATAAAGTTGACACCACCCCTCTAGTCTGTCACTCATTCTTGTTGAACCACTTTAAATTTATCAAGGAATAACTGGGGTGCATTTCCATCTATAAACCTTTCTGAAAATCCATACACACATGTCTGTTGTCTTGGTCTTTCCTGGTAAAGTTCAGGCTTTTTTATGCCTAACTGAATAGGCACTTCTTCTTGCAGACCAGGGAAAGGGTTAGAGACTCTTAAAAAATCCTCTCTGCCCCCAATTCAACTGGGTTAAAAACTCCTTGTGGACTGAGATAGTGCAAATGAGACTCGAGCAATAACAGGCCTGAACTGCTCTCACCTGAGTTGTTAATGTCCCTAGGCTTTTCATAAGCCACAGAGCTGGACAGTTTTCATGTTTCTGGTATGCCCCTCATTAACAAGGAATGACTTCATTTTCTTTCTAAAGAACAGCTCTGTTCCAGACCACATTCATTGGTCAGGGAACTCTGAAATGGCTACCTGTTTTCAGGTTAGGAATGTTTGCAGCAGAAACAGAACTTTTGACTCAGGAAAACCCTGGGGCACAGACTGTGGTTTTTGTTAACCTGTTAGAGAATATGTAAGGATTCTGTGTTTAAAATCTAGTCTATATCAAACAAGACATTCAGCTTAACTAGTCTTACTTTGTTATTTTGAACATAAAGCAAATTCCTACCCTATTAAGATAAAATTAGAAAAATAGTAATTTTGCAAGAATCATAGAACCCAAAAACAATAGACATGGGATGCTGGCAATCTTATAGAACTACACTTCTGAATTTCTTATAAATTTATCATCTTCTGTAGTAGGAAGCCTGCTTTTTGGTTCTTGGCTGCTCAGTCCTGAAAAATAACACACAGAAACTATATAATTTAAAATCAATGCTTGACCCATTAGCGTTGCTTCTTATTGGCTAACTCTTACATATTAATTTAACCCATTCCTATTAATCTGTGTATTGCTACATGGCAGTGGCTTACCGGGTAAAATTCTGGCATCTATCTTTGGTGGGGCTATGTGACTTCTCTTTCACCCTGCTCCTTTCTCCCAGCATTCAGTTTAGTTTTCCCCACCTACCTAAATTCTGTCATATCAGGCCAAGCCAGTTTCTTTATTAACTGATGGTATTCAGTTGGGAGCCAGATGTTGATGTGGGTATATTAGATTGGCACAATAAATAACCAAGCCAGCTCAATAATAAAAGGTATTTTTAATAAGTAAAAAGAGGGAAGACTCAAGCTACCAGGGTGGGAAGTCTGAAGTCCTATCAGTCCAGCGGACACCACATGGAGAGAGCACACACCTGTATTCTCTCGGATTTTGTTACCTGCAGTCCCAATGGCCACACCCCAACATGATGTGATTGGCTAAAAGTTTTTCCCCATCATCTCACAGCATACAGAGGGGAATCCCACATCAATCTGCTAATCAATAAAGAAAAATACTGTCCATCAAGTGAGAATAAAGGGATTCTTTTTCTTGTATGATGAATAAAATATAATGAATCGAGTCATTAGTAGAATGACTAGTTATAGATATTTAGAAGAATTATGGTAAATGTTTTAGGATAAACATCATCCCTTTTTTTGATTGTGTAGAATCAGCCAAATCACAAATAGATGAAATATTTACTAGGTATTTTATGTCACCCCAATGGGGGCACTTTTAGCAAAAGTATTTGAAGTAGGAGGTTCAAGTCTCTTGTGTGTTATGCATATGCATACCAGTGTTCATGTGTGCCCTTGTATACACACACACATACACACAAAACCTCAGGTGTTGTTGCTCAGACTTCAACCCCTTTCTTTGAGACAGGACCTCTCATTGACCTGGTACTAGCCAAAGAGCTTAGACTAGCTGGCCAGTGATCAGCAACATCCTGTGTCTACTTCATCAAATCTGGGATGACAAGCATGCACCTCTGCATTCTGTTTAATTCATAGGCTCTAGCTATAGAATTCAAGTTCTCAAGATTGCCTCGCCAGAAGATTTCTTGCTATGATGGTTAATATTGATGACCTCATCAAGACCTTGCACCATCTAGGAGAGACGCCCCCAGGAACACTTGTGACAGAATCGCTTGACTGGGTTAGCCTTTGACCATGCCTGCAAGGAACTGTTCTCATAAAGTTAATTCACTGAGATGGAAATGGCTAATTCAAAAGTAGGTGGCACTGTTCAGTGGGCTTGGCTCTTAGACGGAATCAAAAGGAGAAAGCTAGCTGAGTGGAAGTGTTCATGGCACTCTGTATCTTTTGCGGATGCAGTGTACACAGATGTCTCACTCTTGCTGCCACGACAAATGTACCTTCAAACTAGGAACCTAAATCAAAATGCCTCCTTCTTGCAGTTGCTTTGGTCAGGTACTTGGTGGATGCAGTGAGGGAAGGAACTAAGTTTTTAGGCGAGCAGTCCCCAGGACAAAGTCCAGATTCCAACCAACTAAAAGGTGTTAAGAGTTCTTGAAAGTCAACACTGACTTCTCTGCTGATCATTCGCATCCAGCCAGAACGTAGACTTATAGTCTCCATAAGGACTGCGGTTTATCTTCTTTACAGGATGATGTACCATTGTCTCCTCACTGTCCTTTGTAAAATAGTTGACAATGTTTTGTGTTATGTCACCACACCAAGATGAGCATATTAGATAACTATTGTATATAATGAGCATGCGGGATACGTGGAGGAGGTAATGTATGCAGACTAACAGGGTTCTCATTTTAGTTCCCGCTGTACGTCCTCGCAATTTGGGCTCCTGTTTTTTCCTCACAGAACCCATCCGCTAGAGAGAGAGAGGAATTTGAACGTGAGTAAATTGATAAAATATTTACAAGTATAGTAAGCACTACATATATGTTAGCTGCTACTGGCAGTAACTCTGAATGGGGGGTTTCGTTTTTCTCCTCAGTCCTTTGGTGTCCAGTAAGTCCTCACTCAATACCTCAGCAGCCATCAGTCCTTTGGTGTCCAGTAAGTCCTCACTCAATACCTCAGCAGCCAGTTTAGAATAATAGACTCAAAGCTGGTCTCTCCTTTTGACTCCATCCTCTTCTTTGTTAATCTTTCTGAATTTCAACTTTTCTATTGATTTCAGTTAGCGTGACTTTTTCAGGGTAAAGCTGAATTTTCTTTGCTATCCATTTAATACCTTTTAGAATTTCTTCAGCCTCATTATCAAAACACACTCACGGCTATTCCTTCCTTTAACAACCCGGTAAGAAGGGGCTGTATTTTTTGTCAGGGAAGTAGCATGGAAGGCCTGGGTGAGCATGCAAAAAGGAAGGCTAGTCCAGCTGTCTACTTAATTAAGGCCTCCAAGGTTGTCCTTGGCAAGCGTATCTATGATAATGTCTGAGCTTGGACCACTCCTGGGGAACCCAGGATGCCAGGATGCCTGTGCATGGTTGCTTGTGACAACATACAAGGCTTTGAGTTCACACATTAAGGGGTAAGATGAATGTCATGCGATCATCAGTCAGCAGCTTCAGGGAATGCTTTCTGAATGGCTAGAGATGATCATATTCCCTGTCCCTAGAGTGCTTGTATGCCACGTTTTTATACTTTTAAGAAATAAATATTAAATGGTATTGGAGGTAGGGGGAGCATTCCTCATGTATTAACATCTCTTATCCTTACTTTTTAAGTTTGGTTTTCAGAAGCCTAAGTTATTTTCTTTTCCAAGTAGGCAGAATGGATTCATTTCGAGCCACACATTCTGCCATCTCATGATGAAATCTGTGCATTTAAAGAGGCATATCTATTGCTTTTGTATTGATCTTGTTTCCCATTTGTGCACTGTGTAGAGGAGTGCCATGGACTGCATCTGTGTGTGCTTTGGTTATGCTTTAGACATTTTTGGAGTTGGCAAGGCTCCTCTCTGTGTTTCTTGCTTGTCTTATTCTGCTCCCCATGAAACCGATCAGGTTGCCAAGTTCTTACCGACATCAAAGCAGGCTCAAGGCTCAGATCATCTCTGTGGGATATAGAGGAAGAGGAGAAATAGCTCATTCCCAAAGTACACTTCCCTGACCGAGTTCTAAGTGAATTCTCGGGCCAATTGGACTTCTTATTTTCTTCACTGTTCTGGCTCCTAGTGAAGTCAAATACTGCAGCTGATGTCAGTCGGCTTGTAGCCAGGTGCTGAACTGTGTGGGGGAAAATCTCAGGCAACAGATCTCCCTTGTACTTTGATTTTTATAATTCCATTTTGCCTCGTGTTCTTTCAAATAGCAATATAAACAGCAAACAGTTTACAAAAATGCAAACCACGTCTGCCTACATTCTTTTCCCCTAAACCCAAATGGATATAATGCCAACCCCAACAAAGATTAATTAATAGCCCAACAGCGATCCTTACAAAAACCTGTGTTGCCCAACAGGCTGCAGCCAGGCACTTGTTGGTCCTGGTTTCCAGCTACACATTTATTTTCATCTGTGTAGTTCTTTTCATTTTTTTCATACTGTCCATGCAGAGGCAAGAGTTTCAGAAGGAAACTGTGAAGGTAAAGACCTTCATTTTCATCTGTAAGATTTTACCACATTTGATATATTTTTGTATAATTTCCATGTTTCTATTTCTGTTTGGAAATCCACTGGGTTATGGCTAGTTCAGATTTACAGGCTCACCCGTGAGAAATTACACATACTTCTGCTCTAATCTCACTTTTCTATGTGCTGCCTCTGAGTCCCTATCCTTATCCACACTGGCACGTCAGCCAGTGATCAGTTTTGGATTAAGGATGACTGCTTCAGAAAATCTATGCGGCAGGGGGCCCACCAGGCGTATTTCTGGGTCTCAGCTCAAAATGTGGATATCCTCACATGCATGCAAACAGGAATGACACATTTGGGCTGGCAATAACTAAGGGATATGCAAGCAAAGACACAGAAAACATAGGAATATAGACCCTTGGATTTTTGGTTCTCCTCCAAGCGAGCATTCTGGTGTTTACCAGCAGCCAGCCACAGACTTGATGTGTTCACACATTTCAAGAAGTGGGGAGTCTGTTTTCTCTGGAAGCTGTGTGAGACTCTCCTCATCACAGACCTTTCCCTGCGCCACACTGTTGGGAGAGCTTGACCCCAAATAGAGATTTAACCTGTTTTCTGAGCAAACCCTCTGGTGTCTATTTCTTGGCATGCACGATCACCTACATACAATGCTTTAAAACACAGAAAACAATCTTTACGGCAGGAAACCACTGGCCTTACCCTTTTGAGGCATCTCCGGCCCAGCTGACAGCACTGAAGCCCTGTTAGTGCAAGATGTGAGCCTAAAGTCAAATCTGTCGCTCACTGAAATCACTTTGGTAGGTTCTGACTGCATCCAGTTCTCATTGGCATCCTACCCCATCCTCCAGTCAACTTTACTGTTGTGATAAGAGTGTTCCAGGCCTGGAGGGATAGCTCAGCCGTTAAAGGCTAGGCTCACAACCATAAAATATAAAAGAGTGTTCCATGTGATTCAGCACTGGTAAAATACATAGGAATACTGTGTAAGTAAAGTAAAGCAGCAGGGTCTGTTGGTCACTGGCAGCAAAAGTAGAGCTTAGGCTAGGCCTCTTCCATGTGCACCGTGCCTGGGTCATGAATAAAAGTGAAAAATTCCCTTAATTTTTTCAATATGAACTGTGCACTAAAGGGCAAATAGAAATTGTAGCATGCCATTTCACTTTCAGAAAGAAACAGCATACGTCATCAGTTAGTCCTAAAAGGCACAGGTGTTCCTATTAGTCATTTTACATCCTGCCTGTATCTCATCTGCCTCTAACCACTCAGCGTTCCATGCTCATTTTTTTACACAAAGCTCTCAGTGTGTGGTTTTTTGCACAAGGGATTCAATATGTGTTTTTTTGCACAAGGGTCTCAGAGTGTGGTTTCTTGCACAAGGGTCTCAGTGTGTAGTGTCTTGCACAAAGGTCTCAGTGTGTGGTTTCTTACACTATGGTCTCAGTATGTGGTCTGTGGTTTAAACTCTTCTCCATTTACTTGATCCTAAGTCCTGTATGTTTTTAAGTTTAAACTCCAATCTTACCCACTATTGTTACTTTGTGCCTAGATCCATACTTTTCCTTTCATTTAACTCTTAAGAATACAATATCCTATATTTTACTATAGCCAGTCTTTTATAATTTGATGATTTATGTTCATCTGGCTGCAGTTTGCACTTAGTGAAAACTTTCATACAAAAAAAAATGATGTCTTCTTTATTTCCTTAATACCAAGCACAATAGTGCAGAAACAGAAAACCTGGGCTACCTGCTTTTGAACAACCTGTAACTGCATAGGAACTCTGTGACACTCAGAATTTCAGGATGTTCACCATGAGACCATGGATGTTCCTGGGAGCTGGTTAGAATTGCAGACTCTCAAGTCTCTCATTCACTGACTACTTATTTGTAAAGAGTAACTTATTTGCAAAACTCAACAGGCAAAGGCTTACAAGAGAGGTTGTCAGGTGGGTCACTGGCAAAGAGCACAGCCTGTATTGTGTCAGCTCTAAGCTTTCCTAGGCCTCGGCCTGGTACTTGTGCATATAGAGGCCAGAACTGCTTGTTCTATAGTTCTATAGCTCCTTAGAAAGTCTGGTAAACATTATGACCTCTCTTTAAGAAAATGAACACATACACGCGCTCACGCGCGAGCACGTGTGTGTGTGTGTGTGTGTGTGTGCGCGCGCGCGCACACACACACACACACACACACACTCACACTCATTCTACAGCTGGTCCATGAATTTCAAAGCTCCTAAGCCATGAAGAGATCATTTATTTGTTTCATTCTCTTTGGTTATGTAGCATATGTTTGCTTTTTAAAGCAAGTGCTCAAGGTGCCTTCCTCCAACGGAGCTTGTCTCTGGTTTTGGAACTGTAAGTTTGAATGAACAATAATAATCACATGTAACATTGCTCCTCATGGGAAGGTGACTAGTGGTACTGTGTCAAAGCTAATTTAGCCTCAGAAGTGTTCTTCATTTGATAGATTTCATTTACATCAGTCACAGTAAGTTTTGATTTGTACAATAAAGACCATCTTTCTACCTAATTGCATATTTAAATCTGTCTCTCTCTTAACTTAAGCAGTTATACTTTGCTTTTATGTATTTTTTTAAAAAAGTCTTTGGAGTGATGATCTGGATTATTTTTAATAACCAATTAAATTTTCCCAGAGCAGATTGTTATGAGTCTAGATGATGCGAAGCAGTGAGAGTCCCACTCTAACAGCATGAGTGTGGTCCATCATTTAAGGATCCTTTATTGTATGAAAAGAAAAGGCCGGATAGCGTTGATCTGCATTAAAAGGAAATTATGGAGCTAGATGTTGAAAATAGAGGACATGAAAAGGCATGACCAGGGAGTCAAAGGCAGGACTCTTCTATTTTAAATTTTTCCCAATTATAATATTAGTTTGAAAGTACTATGCTTCTGCTTTTATTGAAGGACTGGAAAAATAATGTCAATATTCATATTTAAGTTCTTTAAGTTTATACTTTTACTACTATTTTTTTCTTAACAAGACTAATACCCAGGTCTCTATTTACAGCTCACTTACATTAGTCCGGCCAGGGACATGTCTGTCACTTTAGGTTCATTTGGATGTTTGGACAGGGAACCTGTGGAGGATGCTCTTGAGAGATGCTCATCTTGATGATCTTTGATCAGTTAAGCCCTAACAATGGTTCCCATGAAAACTCCATGAACTGAGATGTACTCTGGAAAATCGCAGACTAGATCATGACTTGGGGGAAGGCTGAATAATTTAAAGAAGAAATTTCCCAAGAGTCACATGGGAAAAAATTTAAAGGTGGCTCTTATAATAGACTACCTTCGTCACAATGAATCTCAGAAGCAAGTTTTAGGTCATTTGACTCTTCATTACTGAAGCACTACACAACAATCACTGATGAACTATATCTAATGTGTTGAAATTTTATTTCTGTAGACCACCTGCAGTCCTGTTATGTTTATTTCTTGATTAATGGGAGAGAGGGGATCTAGGAAGAAAAAAATGCCAGGACTGGTACAGTCAAAATACATATTCTCTGTCAATATCTCTTGTCTAGTTATAGAAGCATGTAGACAGTGAGGATGAAGGAACTGGGAATATTTGGAAATCTCCATGGAAGAATGAAAGGACCAAAGAAGGGGCCACTGTAGATCTTTGGCACTTTTGCACCTTTCCTTTCATCCTCATCATCCTCTTGTACTAGATAGAAATCAGTATTTAAAAGGATATAAACATATTAGTTAGGCATGTATCGTCACATTGTTAGTGAGCCATGTGGTCACCTGGGGTAAAGACAGAGTTTAAACATTGGGTTTTTATGGAACCCCTGAAATTAGGTCTGCCAGGAGTCAGCTTGGCTTGACTGTAGTCTTCTTATAATCATCATAACTGGCCCTGCACAACCCTGGTCAGTTTTCTGTGTGCAGTTTCTTGGCACACTCACTATAAGAGAACAGACCATCAAAGAGGTGCATGGAGCTTGGGACTCTGCTGCATGAATGCGCCAGAATCTTTGATATGAACTTGAAGCAAATAAAGTCCCTCTGGATTGCACCAGGTTCCTTACATAAACTGTACTCTGCATGATCTTGCGTCTGCCTACCTATTTTCTTCCAGCTCATAGTAATTCAAGCCCCTTTCATGTGTTACTTCGGTTTCTATATGTCTTCAGGAAACCGTTTCTCTAGTTACAAGGGCAGAGAAATTCAGGTACTTGCTTGGACATGCTCACTTGGTTGTAGTTTGGATAAAATTTAATGAACACTGGCCTTAATAAAATTATGTGTCAAAATTAAAACACTGGTTTAATGCAAAGTGGGTGGGGCAAGGTAGGAGATAATCATAACCCCTCTTTCACTGTTTTACTTTTTAAAAACATTCTGTGTGTATGTGTGTAGGTGGGTGTGCACATGTGAAAACAAGTGCCTACAGAGGCCAGAAGAGGGTATTTGATTCCCCGGAGCTAGAGTTACAGCTGGTTTTGGGAGCTGTGTACTGCAAACCAAGTTCAAGTATTCTGCAGAGCAGAAATTAGTCTTAATTTCTGACTCATTTTTCCAAACTCCCCTTTTCTTCCATTTTAAAAATTATTTCTTGCTAGTCTTCTTTTAATGAGTGTTTTATTTCATGTGTGTGCATGTACATGTGTGTGTTTGTGTGTGTGTGATCTAATGTAAACCAATATTATTTCTTATTTCTCTTTCCTTACTGGGAAAAGAATAGTTGCACACTGTCTTGTACAGATGCCTATGATGATTTTACTAATCTTAAGGGAGGCATAACGTGACTTGATATGTTAAGGTCACTTGCCCATGAGTACCCTAGCAGCTTAAGGATGTCTTTACAGGACAAGGTTTAAAACCTTGAATTAATCATTATGAAAATATTAGGCAAAAATTGGAGCCTAAAAGAGTGGCTACAGGTCAGAAAGCAAATGATCATCTGATTTTTTTCTTCACTTCAGATTGTACACTTGAACTTCAGGAGGAGAAGCTTGTCATAAGGAGATGGAGTCCTGGGTGGACTTTATCTCATCTGGAGAAATTTTCCTAAACATCTCAGAACATGAAGTAATATTTGCAGAGAGTACTGGCCGCCTCAAGGACAGGATGATGACTGTGAGGACATGAAAGACTGTTATGTAAAATTGGCATGTGTCACACAGAGTTACTATACTGAGATGTTCTGTTGGATGAAGCAATGTTTCTTTAAGTCTCTGGGAAATGTTGTTGCTCAAAGTAACAATGTCCCATGGAGAGAAGACCTGGGAAGTTAGTAGGGTGTAATTAAAGAGTCACTGATAAAAACCCTGTAAACAGTAGTATCTCTTGAGAAAATAGCCTTGAAATCAGGAAGGAGAGGAAGTTTGTGAATAATTTATATATGTCATGGGATACTTCATCAATGAATGGAAAGCCAAGAAGAAGGAATGGTGAGTTTGAATTAATGAGAAGCCAATTATAAAATCAAAAATAAAGACAAAGGACTTGTCATCTTCAAAAACTAGAATCCTGTGGGTAGGCATTGTAGCCTTTAATTTTATTTCTGTAACTAGAACATAAAATTTTATCCAGGACTGGACGTTCTCTTAGATTCTATGCTCACAAGTTTTTAGTCAACTTGAAGCAAGCCAGAGTCATGTGGGAAGAGGGACTTCAATTAAGAAGACACCTCTCTGATTTGCCTGCAGACAAATCTGTAGGGTATTTTCTTGATTAACAATTGATGTAGGAGAGCCAAATAGCATGGTAAACGATTTCACAACACAGGTGCAATAGTTTTTCCTTTTATTATGATGTTCTTGGCCATTTTCACTATTCCAATTACTGAGTCTATAAAGTTATTTTGTGTTTCTTTTAACCTCAATGGATATTAATTCCCCCTCCCTCTCTCTCCTTCCTTTCCCTTTCCCTCTCTACTCACCACGTTTTTTTCTGTTTCTCCTCTCTTGATTTCCCTTCTGCTTCCCCCCTATCCTCTCTGTTCCCTCCTTTCCTGCTATTCCTCCTCCTCACTCACTTTCTTTTTCTTCTTTGCTCTTCCCTCCCTCCTTGCTACCTCTTTCATCTCTCCATCTCTTTCTTTCTTAATTTGTAACTTAAGCATTGGCTTTGTTAGGAATGGGCTTTGATGATATCAGGGCTTTCCTGAGCTGTATTTCAGGGCCATGGAACATAAAGGAACACAAGTACTCTCTATATAAGTTACTTTGTGAGGTCTGACCTACTGTATGTACTATTATTTCAACAATAGGATTTATGAGTCATTACTTTCTTCTGATTTAACCTATCTTCATTTCTAGCTGTAATTCTTTAAAACAGACCTCCTACTGAGAGTTTATGAGCCTAATATCCTTAGCCCTAAAAAAATACCCAGCTTATCCTCCCTTAGGATGAACTCCTTAGGTCTAGAGAACGTTGATCTCAGCTCTGTAAGCTGCAGGAAGGTTATATTTATACTAGTTTGATTACAATATGACAGTCTCATAGCATGATGTATTCCTCAGATTCCTACTGCTCCTTTGTTAAATGTTTTCATGTGCACCAGAAGAGAGTCATCTTGCTGATAAAAGTGATTTAAAAGTCAACTTTTAAATTCCACTTTTCTGCCACAGGTCAGTCCTGAGAGGACAAAGGACAGGGTGAAGCACACATCAGAATTTTAGCTATCAAATTCTCCTTCCCAAGGCCACACCTTGTCAGAGGCAGATAAAGAAAGTTTTGTCATGGTTGGAACTACAGTGTTTCTGAATTTCCAAACATATTCGGCCTTGTCAGTCAGGTACTGGCATGACCCAATAGACACAGCTTACACGTTAGAGAAGGAACTGAATGGGAGACGTGCATTTGTAGTGGAGGATTTGCTAACTGAATTCAAAACCTGAAGGAGAAAAATTGTCGAAAACCATGGACACTAGTATAAAGTCATTAATAATCTATGCTCTAAGCAAGGGTGGGGTCTATGCATATTTCTAAAGAAAAGGAAGTTGTTATGAAGAAAAATAAGAGAACAAGGGGAGAATCATATTTCTTATAAAGCATGTAAGTCTAAGTATTAAATTAAACAACTAATGTATGGTTAGAAAGTGTAATTTTAATGGACTACTTCTGTTCGACAAGCAATTCATTTCCCCCATAACAAAATCTGGCTCCTGTGCTTTGTACTGGACATCATAGAAAAGGCAGCGTGATAAGGGAGAATGGACTGTGTGAACTATATACCAAGGAGCAAGCTGTCTCTTGGGAGGCTTAACTGTATCACGAGACCTCTTTGCTTCCTGTGTTATTGAAGTTAAGCCTTTAAGTGGCCTCTGGCATGAGTCTCCATAAGCTGATGAATACAGAGAATGAAAGCTTATACTTCATTAGGATGACAGGAAATTAACCACCTGTGATGGACCACTAAATCTGATTTCAATGTTAGAGTCCTCTGAATACCTAACTTTGGTTCAACTTTATGCAGTTGCCGTACAGGAACTTCTAATTACTGCTTCTGATTTCAGTATAATTCAGTATATTGAAAACCACATTTAGAAATAGACTACTTATCCGATGTTCTAAAAATCTGTGACCAAGAAGAATTGTTTGAAGCCCCAGTTTGTCTGATGTTGCCTGCATTCCTCAGCTCTGCTGCCACCCGCTATAAGAAATAGTGTCTGGCCAAGTACAACATAATGATGAATGTAGCATATCCTGGAAGGCCAACAAGGCCTTGCAGGAGACCAGGCTGCTCCTCATTGTGCTAATTGTGTTAATCCTTCCCTTATCATTGTTATGCATTCCATATTTCTAATTTAACCTCCTTTAATTTAAATGCATTTCCGAGAAGCAGCTAGATTGCATGTTATCTCTCATTTTAAACATAATAAAAATATTAGAAGACTTCTTCAGATAAGATATAAAAAAGGGCATGACCGGTATTTTTCTTAGTTTTCCTAGACTAGTAACATATGAGAAGGCAGACCTTAAGTTTGGACAAAGTAGTGCTATAGTGAACCTGGAGGACCCTGTACTAAAACATGGCCACCTTGCACAAATTACAAAATCCCAGTCTGCTATCACTTTCCTCCAAGACCTATCTTTCTCACAACATTTTTACAGTGTCCTTTTATTTGAATGAGTATTATCCATATATGTTGCGTGAACATTTTCACATGTCTGTGCCTCTGTGCATGAGTGTATGGAGGCCAGGAACCAACCGCGGGTGTCACTACTCAGGAAGTACCAACCTTGCTTGTAGGTCTCTCACTGAGACCTGCAGTTACCTATCGAGGCAAGGATGGCTGACCAGCAGGTTCCAGGGATCTGCCTCTCTCTGCCTCTTCAGTGTGGGCATTTCAACCAACACGTGACACCATGCCTGCCTTTTCAAGTGGGTGCTCAACATTAATCTCAGTTCTTATATTTACATAGCAAACACTTTACTGAATGAATAGCTCCCCAGTACTGAATGGTTTACTTTTAATTCTAAAGTCCCATAGATATATGCATTCACATTTTTTTTCTAATGACAAAGCTCTTTTAATAAAAAAAATAGTTCCACAGCAGGGAATTTAGCTCAGTGCATAGTGTGGACTTAGGACATGCAAGGTCCTGTGCAATTTTAATTCCTGGCATGCCAAAAAAAAAAAAATAGAACAAAGAAGTGGCCATTTGTTATTTATGGGACAAGACAAAACTAACCTTTGAAATAGAGAATAGAGAGCCTGAAATTCTTTCAGTGTTTGTGAAGGTTCTTATAGTTAAATAGTTCTAACATTAAAATAGAACACCAACCACAAAATTCTTCTCGGACTTCCACAGGAAATCATAGACTTACTTGATTCCAGGCCGGTTTGTGCTAGAAGTCGAGGACTTGCTGTGGATGCAGATAGATTAGCACAGTACGACTCACAGGCCATGGCCATGCCAGTCCACAAAATGCAAGGGAATATCAAACACACAATGGAGTCTCTCCTTATGATAAACAGTCTGCTTTCTCTTTCCAAAGTATTTATTTCTTCACCAGGCTCCTAAGTTTATGCATCAATTATTTATTGAATCCTTAGGTTCAAGGACGTTAGACAATTCTTTTGTCTCTCTTTCAAAGGAGAGCTACTTGCTGTTGTGTTTCATGCTTACTGGACTCTCCTGACAGAGCAGTGGTTGGAAACAACCTTTTAAAAAGCAAACACAATTGGTTGTGATCTCATGGATACACTTTAAATTCTTAATTTATAATAAGCATAACAGGGGAGTCTTTGAAAAGTTATCAGATTGCCAGAGAACCTTGGAAATAAAATCTAGAAATCCAGTGCATTTTACTTCCCCAGCAGCTCTCCTCACAGAAGAGAAGACGTAACTGCTCTGCTCTACAAAATCTCTGAGCAATGTCGCTCACAATCAAGCAGTAAAAGGTCTGTGTTCAGCTTGCTCTGCCAGTAACTTGGTTTAAAATCACAGATTGTCCCAACTTCTCTCTGACAGAAACTGGATGCAGTTGCTTTAATAACTCACCTGTCATGGCCTCTAGAATTAGAGGTGTTTGCCACAGTGCTGCTGCCAGATACTTTACCGAACAAACTTCCTTTTCTCTTCCAGCGATGGAGGGCTTGAGCTCTGAATTACCAGAGGGAGTTGGAAGAAAGCCCTCCTTGAAGCTTCCTATATGACGCTTCAAGTGAGGGAGTTCTTATCTTAACTATGTAAATTAAAACAAGGAAAGTAAGGAAACAATCCCAGGTGAGAGAGGGAAGTAGAAAGTCAGTGCAGTGGATCCTACCAGCTTTTCCAACAGTAAGCACTGGAAGGCGGGGCTCGCTTTTGAGGAGGTCGCTGAAACCACTGTGGCCAAAGGGCTGGAAATCTGGCTAAAATGCTAAGAGGCTCCTGCCAGATCATTCATGGGTATCAGTTCCTCAGGAGGTGTCAGGATTGTAGTGGGTACTGAGCAGAGAGTTTCCTCATTAGTTTTTCCAGTGGCAACAGGAAGGCAGTAAAATGAATTCATTACACTTGAGTCTAATGGGTGGGGGTGGTGAGGAGGGAACGAACAGTTCTGTAATCTCTGACATTTCAAACCCATGCATTTTAGAACACAGAACCCAACAATGTTTAAGGTGGGAATGTTCTAATAAAGCAGTTGTATTCTGACAGTGTTTTTAAGACTCCATGCTTCACATTTTATTGCAACATCTCCAGGAAGGCCAATGCAGGACACCCAGTGCGTATCGGTCAGTAGTACTTAGCTGTGTTTTCTGGTCACTACGTTCACGTCGGTGAGCAGAGTGGTTGCTTGTATTCCACTAAAGGACAATTTAAAGCTGACTGTTGACCGCTAATAATTAGTATTCCACTGACCCTATGTTCAAGCTTGGTTTGGACAAAGTATAGTCACTAAACCACTGTTGAGCACAGTACCTCTCTCTCTCATCCATCCTCTCCTATGTGAAGTCAAATTCACTACCAAGGCCTAAGGTGAACACACAGTGTAGAAGGTTTGCTTAATAAGGATCTGTCTGGCAACCAGTATTCTCTTTGCCAGTCACTGAGCTAAGGTGTATACTGATAAAAGACACATTTGGGATTGTATTTCTTCACTGGCAAAATTATTGCATCAGGAGAGTAAAAAGAGATAGAAAAAGTAAGAATCCAATTTTGTTAACTAGAAAATATAGAAGAGGAAGACAACAGAAAGATCTGAAAAAAAGGGAGATGAAACAGGAATGGGAAAAAAAAAAGAAATGCAAGCCCAGGACCTTTGAGACCATGAATATTCCTGTTGTCTTTCAGTATCTTGCTCACTGTGTTGTATACTGCCAGTCCCTCTCACACATGCTCACATGTGTCTCTCACCTGTCCCACTCCTAAACTTCGTGGAAGTAGTGCCTTCATTAAGTGTTCATCTTTTCTATGAATGTAACATCTTCAGATTCAATTTATTCTCATCTCTATCTTTACTAGGTCCAACAATAACTTAATTTGCATAAGAACGGTTTAGCATGCCTTTTCATTAGAAGACAGGCCTTCACTCTGCATTTGACTTAGCCAAGAGTGTGCTGTGTGGGGAGTGGGCAGCTTTAGAAAGATACAGCTTAGCTTCTCCCTGTGCATCTGGCTATCACAAGTGCTGGGAAAGAGTAAGCTCATCTGGCAGACATTCTCAGTGTATAGGTTCTATATCTGAGAAGTTTCCCTATTTTAATACTCTGTAGTCTGAATGTGAGAACCCTAAATGTAGATCTTTTTTTTTCCTTCAAACTCTTAAGTAGTTTCTTTTCAGGATCCTGGTGAACTCTAATGTATTAAAATAGGCTTCCATTTCTAAGCAGTATATCAAAATGAAGTCCTCATCCAGCACATTTATGAATCCACATGGATTACTGGAAGGCGGACTTGGCTGAGGATCAGGAAGTATGAATTCCAGTCACTACTCTGCCCTGTTTTTGTTGACCTGCTGCTCCTCACTCCAAATCACATGGGTTCTTTACCAGAACATTCCCCATGTGTCAGCACTCTGTGGCTGCCATGCATTTTTTCCTACAAGAAACATCTTTTAGATGTCTCTCATGAAATACAGCCATGGTAAACTTCTCCATGATTGTTCCAAAGCCTTTTCATTTTTAATAAACTCAGCTTCATAAATTGCCCTGTGTACTGCTTATATGTACATAAAGAGTGAGATCACAGACTGGTGGGGTGGGGCTCTATTATGTATTTTTTATCTAACCTACAGATAGGCACTGGCTAAGTACCTTTGTCTCTGCCAAAGTCATATCATAGTGGGAATTATGTGGCCTTCCCTGACTTCTCTGTCTTAATCATCTCCATCTCTGTCCCATGACACTTTTTATCCTTTTACAGTTTTATTTTCTCCACAGTGTAACTTGTTCATGACTGCATGATGCCCTATCTGTAGGAACTCCTTCCTATGCACAACGACCTTTAGCTCCACACACAGATGAAGGCAGGTGACCAATGCATATCTGAGTAAGGAACGGCACTGCAGAGAGACTAGCCAATCAAGAATTCAGTATGCTATGAAATTCAAGGAACTCTTCATTACTAAATTCTGCTGAGACGTATACTTTTCATGATGAGAGTACACTTACAGTAAAGGGGCTTTATTTGCTCTTTGTTCTTTTCCTAATTCTGTTGCTGTCTTTTTTTCTTTACTAACATTAGGGGTGTATGGGGACTCCAAGATGCAACTTCTAATTTGTTTTTGAGATCCGAGCTTTTGAAAGGAAGCAAGACCTTTTCTTTGATTTTCCAAAATTAGGTATTGAAATGATTGTTCGAGTAGAACAGACTGGTGCTGCAGAAGTGAAGCCCACATCCACGTCCATTCCGTAGAATATTCTGTTCTCATCCTGAGGTGAGATCTGCAGCACTGGGGTTGGACGGTGGTTTGAGGAGTGAGAGCTGATGACTGTGGATCTAACTGTGGAAGCTTCACAGTGTGCTTCTAAAAAAAGAGTTTTCTATTGGGTTTCTTGGGCTGTGTTTTAAGGACATTTGGTAGTAAAAACTTACCATCTAGATGTCTGTTGCTTTCATGACGCCATAACCCAGTTAGTCTTCAGATTGATTTTCACTTCTGATCAATGAGGACATTATTGAGAAATATGTGTCCATGAAATCACAACTGTCTACACAAAATTCACCACGTACACATGTGCAAATGGCATTTAACATCTTCTTATTTAGTAATGGAAGCACCATGTCAGCTTTTGCATAGTGATGGCATACAGAATCTACAGATAATTTTTTTTTTTTGGTTTTTCGAGACAGGGTTTCTCTGTGGCTTTTGGAGCCTGCTCTGGAACTAGCTCTGGTAGACCAGGCTGGCCTTGAACTCACAAAGATCCGCCTGCTTCTACCTCCTGAGTGCTGGGATCAAAGGTGTGCGCCTCTACTGCCTGGCCCAGCTAGTTCTTTTTGCATGTTTTTTTTTTTTTTGTAATTTATTGACTATGAGCTATTAAAACAACTTCTGATATTTCCTCAGTGAAAAGACCTCAAATACATTTCACTGTAGGGTTGACCATGAACCAGTCATTTAAGACTAGTCACAAAACTTTATTCTGTTGTATGAAACCAGTATTACAGTCCATGGAAATAATAATAATCTAGGAGCAAATGTGGGAGTAGCAGGGTGGGGACAGGCTTCAGTTGGACTTGGGAGTTAGCTGAAAGCCATCTGTTGTAGGCTCAATTAATGAAAACAAACAAGGAAGGAACAAAGGAGACACTTTAGGATTTCATGACAGGCACATCATAGTGTTTGGTTTTCATTGTTTTATGTCTTAGTTTATTTCTCCAACCCTCAAGAAATATGTAACATTACACAGCCATTTAAATTTTTATTATGCTCATGGTGAATACTTACTAATTACTTGAAAGTAGGTCTGTATGCGCCACTGTTTTATAACATAAATAGCACATATTAACTTACCTTCTCATATGTGGACTTATTGCTGAGAGCTGATGATCTGGATCCGTATCAAACAGGTTAAAATTTGACAAATAATAATTCGGATATCACCATGATTGTTAATGACGTCTGTGAAACACTCATACATTAGAACCAAGTGACATTCATAGGTTTGCCTTTAATTGTCAGGGATTCAACACAAATATTGTCAGGAACACAGGAAAATATATTCACTTAAAATGAATTAAAATTAGGGCTTTTTTGCCTTTTAAACATAGATGGCAAATTGTTATCAAAAGATATAATACCTTGGAGTTTACAAAAGGGTTATATATTTTAAATTGGTTCATAACATTATACATATACATGATTTTTTATTTTAGATTTTCAAGATCAAAATAAAATTATTCTACCAAAAAAGTATCCAAAAATGTGCCCATAGCTTTTATTATTATCTTCCTTATTCTGATAGCAATAGTTGCAATAAAAGCTAAATTTGGTGAATTTATCTCCTTAGAAATGAAATGGATAAAGAAAATCATTCTTTGTTATAAATTTTGAGGTGGTAAAAATAAAGCAAGGTAACAAATGCCTCTTCCATTTCACTGTTTCAGCTTGAATGCCTGGGTAGGCTAAGGTCATGGAGGTCATGGTGGGTACTGAGTGTCAGCAGTCAATGGGGCAAAGGTGACATTCCAGAGACAGGGGGAAGGGCAAGGTTCACGACTCATGGAGAAGGAGGGGGCTCAAGGTTATGGTGGAAAGGCAAGATGCTAGGGCTGTGGGTGCAGGAAATGGTTCAGAAATGATGGGAGACGGGAAGTTCAGGGGTGACGGGTGATGGGAGAGCTGAAATGATGGGTTATAGAAGGCTGAAGTCAAGGGTTATGGGAGAAAGGCAAGACTCGAGTTATGGACTTTTTATTTATTTTGACACTTTTTAAAATTCTATAGTAAGGAGAGTAACTGGTTCCGTAAAACATTCATATCTGCTAACATTATTTCGTAGATGTTTAGAAAACTGTAAGTCAAGACATACTAAAATAGAAAACTTTCCCAGTTCAATTTTGTGCTGTTGATACAGACTTTTCTAATACCTGGTGAAATGAACAGTTGACACTTTACACCATCTAATTTATAGCTAAGTTGTAAAAGTGTATTTGTTTTTCCTGTTTAATGTATAAAAATGTCGTGTGAATTTTAAAATTTCATTTTATTAAAGATAATTTTTGCCTTTTTCTTATGAAAAAAATTAATGGGGTTTCTAGTTGTGTGTATTCTGAACATCATGTGGTAAAATGCAAGTGAAAGCAGACATTGCCATCTTCATCTTAGCTGGCTTCCTGCACATCCATTTCAGCTGCTCTTTCTTTCAGTAGGCCTGGCTCAAGTTTCATATTCTACACATGCATATAATTTTCTCTAATGAGTGTTTACAACATTTTCAGACAGTGGAGTTAAAGAAAATTGACAACAAGAAAAATAAAAACGAGTCAATTTCCGCATTCGTTAGTATGCTATGGCTTTTCTCTCTTGTTGGGTATGATAAAAAGGGTTTCCTTGTGCTGCATGGCAATAAGCTTAATAGGTGTCTTTAAGATATTTCAGAAGTAAAATAAACAGTTTCTTAACAGGAACTTTAGAAAACAGAGATCTTTGAAGTGAGATAATGACTTAAACTGTAGATATTTAAAAACATATATTTCTGGTGAATTAACAAAGCTACTTCTAAACTTTACACTGAGTTCTAAGGTCAGCCACAAGAAATTCCTTCAAGAACATCTCTTCATTTCCTCTCTCTTAACCTTGCAGTGTGCATAGAAAACGTGAGCATATACATAACACTCCAGACCCACACAGCTGCAGATACACCCAATATCTAGAGTTAGGACTTGAAAATATCTGATTAATACTTGCATGTCAATCTCAGTGAGGTCTATGACTATTGATCAGTTCTACTGAAAAAAATCCTTCCTCCTTTCTCTGTTCTAGACCACTAACTGTCCTTCTGCTTTCCTGTAGACTGCTTAGTCTTCCATGTTCATTTACTCAATTTATATTTGAAATATTAATACATTTAAGAACAATATTTTCAGCAATGGCAACACTTAGTCACCACATCAATCATACTATTAAAATAATTTCAAAGTGCTGACTTAAATATCTGTGTTGAAAAATGTTGATTTTCTTGCCAACTACTTTTATTAAATGATCATCTTTCAAAATTGGTTTAAATAATGACCACTGCTTAGTGCACCACAGTGCACTAGAAGGAGCAATAAGCCCATAAGATGGGTTTCATAGTTCTGTCTGAGGATGATTCATCTCTTTCATTTTTTTCTATTAACTGCATCTTCATTTACTTTTTATTTATTCATACTCATTCTAACCACTTGAAAAATAGTGAGCTTTGAACATTAATCACTGTATTCAATTTAATGCTTGCAAGGCAATAGATGGAACATTTTCTGGGTTTATTATTGCTAATGAGAATGAGTAATAACATTAAAATTCTGCTGTTTTAAGTATGTATAGTTAATATCTTAGATTGTATTAGATACTTACCTGTCATATACTCATTTTTCTAATACTTGCTACATTTCCTTTCCTGTTGGTCATGTAAAATTTTTGATATACTTCAATTTCAGAGCAATAGACTCTCTGTACAAGCAGCCTTACTTTACCTTCGCAGTAGTGCTTCCATTCGTCAGTCAGGCCCAGAGAGAAAATCCAACTGTGCCCTTCAGTTGGCATTTTGTATGCCTTTCAAAAAAACTCATTATGTACAATTTTCTAATTAGATTTTATGAAACTAGTAGTACCTTAGGTTCAAAATGGTGTTAAAATTATTTAAGCAGAGGAAAGCTCTTAATCACGGTTTGATTTTTTTTCTCTGTTAAATCATATACCAGAGGATGACTGCTTCTTAGTCAAGCATGCATACAACCTAACACATCAACATTAAATATTTTAAAATGCTGAGGCAGCTTTTACTAAATTCAAAGTAGGACAACCATCAGTGAGTATCTATCACTTCGTTATGTCTCCCACCGCCGTGCAGGCTCTATTCCACTTTCCCTTTGATAGGGTTTCAGGAAGACTGAAATGGAACCGTGACTAGTTACTCAGCAGCTGTCGGTTCATTGGGCTCACATTCCCAAATAAGTTGCAAGGTGTTCACTTAATTTCAGCAGGTCTTTCAATTAATTTCAAGTCTATGTTATTAATCTGTAGTATGCACTATTTTCACATCTCCCATCTAGTCACTGGAGGAAATGTATATGGGGGGAATATATTTTGAGTGTTCATGATGTTCCTCTCACAGCTGTAATTAAAGTATTCATTTCAGTAACAAAAATAAAATCAGTTATGTCTTTAACCATTTTACTATTTGATTGGCTGCTGCCATTTATATTTTAATTGAAATGAGGAGTATATTTAATAAACTGTTTAAGGAATTTAATAAAGATTTATTGTAATAACTTCATGGGCTTACTACTAAGAAGCTATTTTGTGTTTATTTTATCTAAAGGTATTTGTCTATGGAATGTTTTTGGTTTCCAAGCCAAAAAGATCTGGTTTGCTTGCATGTTTGTAGAACTTTTCCACAAACTTTGTTAGACTCTGTATAATGCAGTTTATGAATGTATTTTCCTTTTGAGAGGCAGTTAATATTTACTTAACTTTTCTTCATCTAGGCTTACTGAAAGTCAGAATCTTACTCAGTACTTACACAATGTTAGACAAATGCTGCTGTGCCAGCATGGGTGTCAGCAAGAGCGACCCGGCAATGGCCTGCCTTCACCCGATCCTGCTGGGGTAATAGTCGTCAGCAAGAACGACCCTGCTATGGCCCGCTTTTACTCCATCCTGCAGGTTTGATGGGGTAAGTATCTTCTGGCTCGTGGTCTTTGGTGAGATTCTAATAATAAACATAACTTATTAACAGAAGTCAGACATTGTTCTTTTCTTACAGATGAAAACTACTACTTGACTGACACTCATTACTTTGATGTCACAGAAATCATATTCAAAACTTACACTCTGCTCATCTGTTCATTTAGATGGTTCTTCCTTTTAGACATGAAAGTGTGAGTACTTACTCGTAGTTGACGAGCATTAGGAGTGTCAGCGCGATCAGAATGTATGACAATATGCATGAAATTGTCCAAAGAGTAAATTTAGTACAACAAATATTACTTAGAGAATTAACTTCAATTCATCTTAGGTTGGAGATGTATTTACTGAATACAACAGCCCAGATTCTGACTTATGGTAGAATAAACATTCAGAAAAATCTAATAAAAATTGAATGGCTTATTTATATATTTTTTATTTTAAGGACAATGGAAATAAAAACAATTTTTTCCTGCTATTTATTTCAATTGTGCTGAATCAAAGGCTTGCTGTGTGAGGTGGTAGGGTTAATACTTATATTTTTACTCCCACTTTAAAGTATATGGCCCATGGTATTTTATAAGGATTATTTTCATTGGTTATATACTTTTTCTTTTCATGGATAATTATAAAAACAAAGATGGATACATATCTATCAGTAGACATGTTAAGGCAAATTTCTACAATCAAAAGCATAATTTGAGGAAAAAAACTCTAAGAGGTTAGCCTCCTTAATATATTTTTGACTTTAAAATAAAATATGGGAAACATATTATTAAAACAATGCCTTCAAAACAACCAAGGCACTTCTATCATTTAAGATTTATAATTACTCTTCAAAAGTAAAATGTTAAATGGGATGATTATGTTGGATTTGATAGTTAATTAGACACAATTATTTTGGTAAATAACCTGTGGGAGGGTGAACCTCATCATCTGAGAATACAGAAGATACACCCTATAAACAGAAGGTCAAACACAGTGATAATTCTTGTTTTTTATTTTTCTGCCTCCTTGAAAAAGTAGACCGTATAACACAGAACAAAACCACATTTTTTTTTAAAAAAAATTCTTTAGATTTTACTGATTTTTAAAGGGGTCACTCACAAAATATCACGTTGGAGAGGGCTAGAATGGCACAGCAATATGACTCCAGCAATAAGGTGGAGAGGGGCATGATACTAGGCTGAAGGGCAGTCTGGCGAACTTACGATACTGTGCCAAAGTAAAAAGCAAAAAATGCCTGCTTGTGTCTCAGTGTCAGAGCCATATTTGAGTCCCTGGACTCAATCCTTATTAACATTTTTAGAAAATAATGATGTAAGAAAATCTTCACAACATATTACACATAAGAATTGAGCAAGTTAAAGAAGTACCTGGATGATTCTCAAGAAGCTGTAAAGTGTAGACACACTCCGGAACTGTCAAGAAGCAATGAGTCTACTGATAGCTTACACTGTAAAATCCTCACATTGAACACATTAGTTTTCTAAATATATTCTGTTCAAGAAACTTAAAATTGATATGGATTAATTTTGTTTTGGCTTGAAAACATATTCTTCCTAAGTAAATTCAAATGTTTGGTGAGCACATCTCTTTGATCTTGTTTCTTTTCTTGATTTTGAATGATAAATTCAATTAAATCTCCCCACATTTAATTCCTCTATGGCATGCCTGTTGTTGAGGAGCTGAGAACATGCGTATTTTAAAAATTACACCTGAAAATTTGTTTCAAATGGCAAAACTTCTATAATAAGAAGAAAAACACCTAGGAACTGTCTTGAAATCTGTTACACCCTGCATCTTGTGTGCCCTGCAATGAAATCTATTGGCCTTCTCCAGTGTTCCACAGCATATTTACTGCTGACAATTCCAAGGATCTACCATGCTATTCTAGATGCCTAGACATGTTTACTTCCATAAAATTCCTCATGTCTTAAAAGAGCCACCCTTCTTTACTTTTTAAGCTTCAACTCCAAAGTCAACGAGCACTATGAAAAACCTGGTATGACAAATGCGCCGTGTTTGCTAGTGCTTTTTGATTTACATGATAAGTCTAAGTTTGAAAACTTCAGGTTATTCAGATCATTTGGAAAAAAAACACTTATGTTGCACTAAAGTTGCTTACTGTCTCAGAAATATTCCAATGCTGCTTTTATCACTTTAGTTTGTGAACCAAAAATCTATTTACTGTCAGTGGAGGAGGATTTTCAATTTATTAATTTTATCTTAGTGGCTTTAGACTCAGCAGTTGTATAGCATCTCATTTTCTACAAAATACGGATACAATCAATGCTGGCACCTTATACTATTGTGTGAATTAATATGAAAGTGCTTTCAGCATATAGTAGAATACAATAGTTATTTTAATCTCCTCACATGTTGGAGAATCACTTATGAAAATATGTCCTAATAATACTTCAGAGAAAATTTCTCATCTACTTATGTATTAAGAACATTCATGCAAAAATTTAATTTTAGAAGTTCATCTTTTAAAAAATGCTCAGAGCTAATGGCAATAAAGCTTATGATAATGAGAAAGAAATGTCATAATGAATATTATAATTATAGCATTGTAACTGTAGCTTTGCTTTCCCCAAACATTTGAAATGATATATAAAAAGGTTTGATAAGCTTAATTATATTGGTTTTAACTGTTTTACTACAGACAAGTGATGACATTCTCAATGCTGGTAAAAGAAAAACAAAGAAACAAAAATCCCCCAAAACATTTACTTTGTTCAAAACTTGAATCAAAACAGACAGATGACATGATCTCACCTGAGCAGTAAGACCCACTCTTCTGAGAAAGGGATGTGTACTCATATTTCTAATTTTAGTAACAATTCTGTGCTCTTAGTATACTCTGCTTA
>JAQHUG010000166.1:3602097-3607097 GCA_028555095.1 Dicrostonyx torquatus
TTTGGGAACTTATTCTATATGGATGCACATCTTCTTAGACCGAGATGGAGGGGGGAGGGCCTTGGGCTTCCCATAAGGCAGGGTATCCTGTCCCATCTTAAGGAAGCAGGGGGAGGGCGGTGGGGTGAGGGGGGAGCGGGAGGGCCGGGAACAAGGGGAGTAAATGTAAATTTTTCTTGTAATAATAATAAAAAAAAGAAAAAAAAGAAAAGAACAAGAACAAAAAGCTGAGTGTTGACCCATATTTGGTGCAAAGAAGACAACCAAGCAAAAGCAAGCAAGGCGACAATACTCCCGCTCTACTCAGTGGACATCACTACAGGGAAGGCTTTGGTGACAGCACTGAAAACAATACCCCCAATGTGACAGATTCACACGTGAAGATGCACAAGGAATAATGGTAAAATAGCATCAATGCTTCAGCAATGCCACAGGCTCAGAGCGGGCTAAGTTGAGATGTCTTTGGTGGTCATAGTATCTGCTATGTTTATTATGTCACTCTTTGAAAGACTGATGAGTGTTTTACCCTTTGTATCATCTTCTTTTGTTTGTTTGTTTGTCCAAGTCAGGTATTTGAAAATCTAACATGTTTTTCATAATGAAGACGTTCATATGAAATCAAATTGTAAACAGATTCACTTTTTTCACATATTTTATTTTTGCAAATTAATGATGACTGAATACATCAACATATAATATTTCCTCTAAAACTTATAGAGAAAATTCACCATTGGTCCATAAATTCAATAAATATCTTAAACATATAAATAAAAGTTATTTTAAAATCAAAAGCTAATAAACAAAACAAACTTAAGAAGACAACTAAGAAATAGTAAGTATAATCTTTTAAAGCAATACTCTTGGTCTTAAAAGAGGTACTAAATGAAGACAGATTGCATTTTTAAAATCCAAATAAAAAGAGTCAAATATTCACAGGAATAAGTATGTTCATGCTCATCAGGGCCTGTGCAAGAAATTATGTATGGCTTTGAATAAGAAGCAGACTCCTCAGCTACTGGCGATATTTCTACGTGGCTACCTGTCTTTTAGAAGATAGAAAACCAATTTTACGAATTCTTTTGTACAGATTAAGAATGTCACACAAACACAAGTGATATTTTCTGAAATAATAAAATTAAATATAAGAAGTTAAACTCTAAATTTCTCTCTTTAGTTCTAAAAGCATTGGGAATATAGCATTTGTCATTTAAAAATCACTTTTTATACCATTAGTCTGGGGGCAAATAGTTAGGGAACTGCCTTTATTTTAAATCTATGTGTAAACACCCCACACAAATAGAAAACAAAATTAACCCATAAAAATGCAGCAAGAAAACCCAAATCCCAAACCAAACCAACAACAAAAAAAAAAAAAAGAAAAAAGGAAAGATTCCCATATAACTTGATAGTATTAAATTGTTAAATACTAAAAAAATGTAAGGGTTGTGTCTATGAGGTGGTGGACAGAAAAGGATTAAGTGTCATAAATGCTTTATATATCTTAAATATAAATATACTGTGTAGAATTGTCTTAACCTTCATCATATTTAGAAAACAAGATTGAGCTTTTATGAAGAGATTTGTGTTATGTCAGTATGTGTTCAAATTACAATTCAGTTCTTGAGTAAGTTTTAAGCTCTAAGAAACATGCTTTGGTTTACAGTGTTGACCTTGGTTGATTGCCAAGCCAGTGGTCTTTCTTTAGCTAGAATCTCCTCCAAAGTTTACTTTTGAAAAGGACAATATAAAATGCCACAGTCACCAAGTCTATCCAAGATGTTTTAAGTATATGGGTTATTTCAATAAAATACATTTTCTACTATGGACCTAGTTCACTTTATTATTTAGAAAAAAATACCAAAGCAAATAAAATAAAAATGTGAATGTTTTGGGATGTCATCATTGTGGATTTGGTTGAGATTATTTTACAAAGGAAACTGGTACAACTATCTACTAGTTAAAATGCAGTACTTTTGGTATAGATCAAAAACTGTAAAACTGAGGAACCAACGGAAATGCTTAACGTTTCATTATCCAGATGTTCCCAAATATTTTACAAATTGAAAATAAATCGGCCAAGCCAAATAATGTACTGTAATTTGAATCTTCTTTGTAGTTAGTTCTATTAGGGCTGGGAAGTTCAATGGAGTATTCCACCGACAGTAGCTTTGTTCTGCCAGAAAGGAAAAGGAAACAAAAAGCAAAAACAGGAAACTGGACAAGAGTATTTTTCATGGATATTTATCTTCTTCAAACATTTTCAAAGTGGAGACGCTATATTAACAACAGAAAGATGACTGCATGTTATCCTAAAACATCTTCCATATTCGTTATTTTCAGGGAATACATGTCACCACGGGCAATACTTATAATCAGGTGTAAATCACACTCATGAAGACCAGGCCTCTACAGCTGAGAAGCCACACTATGTCCTTGCTTTGTGTGAGGAAGAGCACTGCCAGCGTGAGTTTGTTTAGCAAACATTCAGATGTGATTTCACTTACTTGTTGGTCTTTTACTTGCCACTGAGTTAACGCAGATTCAAACTGGTTGATCCTCTATTGATTTCAGCAGCAGATAAGCTGACGTAATATGGGGCAGTACTGTCTTCTATGCAAATTCTTCAATGATTTCATAGAGGTAAACACACCCACGTGCTAAATGCCTGGCTTTTTCAGATAGATGCAGACCTACCTTGATTTTCACAATAAGCCTGTATGCATTTCCACAGGACAACGTTTTCACACAATGTAAGGCAAAACAGGTATTAAATTACTTAACAGAACTCATGTTTAAATAATTAAAACTAATTTGTGTTTAAAGCTATTTGCAGATTTATTAGAGAAACAAATACAAATATGCATTTCTACAGAACTGTTTTTTTTTTTCCAAAATGAGCTTAAAACTTGTTCCACAGTTTTCACTTGTTCATATATCTAATGGCAACCCAAGTATTGGCCTCTGCACCACTTTTAATGAGACAATTGCCCTTCCATCGCAATTATAAAAAACTATTTAAAAAAAAATCCAGCACATACACGTTAAATATTTTCCTTAAAAAAATAATCTAATCAAAATATTGAATACTTTAGATTTAAACAATATTTTATTTACAAATCTGATTTGATGTACTTTATTAATTATACAAGGTAATGCTTCAATTTTTCAAGAACAGTTGCTTTTTGTTTTTATAGACCAGTGGAATGACATCCTATCTAGTAGTATGTTCTACACTTCATTTTTTTCAAAATTAATACAAGTTTCTGATACTTTCTTTTTTTGTAAAAATGTTATTTAATTGGGGGCACAAATCTGATGAAACAAAATAACATGCATAATTCCAAAACAATTTTAATTAATGATACTTACCCTTTACGTAAAAAGACATCTATGGACAACAGTGCACAACAATATTATGTACTCATGTTTATGAGAAACCAAGCAGGAGGCAAGATGAGTTCATCCTGTTTTCTAATCATAAGCAAGTTCATATGGCTGTTTGCATCATTTAAATAAAGTGTATATATTAAATTTCTAGGATTGCATTGCACTCAAAATTATTATGTATAGCCATGCTTGCCCTGTACTTGATGATCAATGAATTTCTGCTACTAACAGAGTAACTGGTCTCAAATTGTGTATGTGATGTAGAGTGTTAAATTATATTTTCATCTCCTTTCAATTGCTGCCTTGGAAATCAAGAATTCCCTTCTTGGAGAAGAATTACAATAAACAAAATTTTCTTAAGGACTCAGTGAGGAATCATTACATGAATCAAGAATGTACCATAAGAATGGATTAAAGGGAATGTCATTACCAGTACCTCTGTTAAAGTCTATTACCACCATTAAAATTTCTAAGAAAAGATAGGGCCTGTAACATGGGGGATTCCATTCATTGTCAAATTACTAAAATCTACCAATTTAATGCTTTCATACTGTTTATTTTTCCAATAAAAAAATAAATCTTATACATTAGAAGTGGTACACAAAAAACTGGGATAAAATTTATCAGATTCTTGATAGCACCATTTACACATTCTTAAAGTAAACATTAATATGCACTTTCTTAGAAAGCGATATAAATATATAATACAGGACTTGCTAACCTCTGTTAACCATCTGAATGCGATGGAATAATCTATCTCTACTGTGCAGGTAGGCTTGTGCATGGTGGTGTGGCAATATCATTTCGAAAGTTTGTTACAGATGTGATGGGAAGCTGGAAGGAGTCGAATAAGCAGAAAACAGAGCTTAGATCTACTGTAAGCAATGAGTCGAAATGAGCCGTTAACAGGTTAGAACTTATCATTGTTTCTGATCATTCAATGAGAAATGACTTCCACAGAAATAGATACATTTACTGTTTTGGGAGTGGGCTGGGTGAGGTGAAGTAGGATAGAAAGTCCTACAGGTAATAGCAATAACTGGAAGTGCAGACGAAATTGGTCTTCAGTGCAAAGAGGAAGGCAGCCGTTAAAAAGTCTAGGTGCAATGTGGTGCTGAAAGAAAAGCTCCCAGTGAAAACGGAAAAACAAAACAAAACAAAAAACAAACAAAAACCAAAGAAAAGCAAACTGCAATGCAGCTTCAAGCAGTAATTCTGTGGTGCTGAAAGGACAGCTCCCAGTGTTGAGGAAAAGCTCTTGGATCTAGAATGAGGTGTCCAATCTGTATGATAAACAGCACACTGTGTCTCAGAGCGCCCATTCAATCTCAGTAAGTAAATGAAATATTGATTGAAAGTGACCCTGAAACAGAATGCATTAAAAAGACACAGAAAGCTGCAGAACTGAGGTAATTCGTATTCAGCGTGTTCACCAGCCTCCTTATAGCGAAACAAGACTATAAATAGTTGCATTTCATAAGATGTTTGCCTTGTGTCACCAGTTTTCTCCACTTTGGATCAGTATAGCTGAACAGTCCTCGTTACATGCCTACCTGTGGCAGTCTGAAGCCATACTAATTTTCTTGCAATAAATTAAAGTATCACATCACAAA
>JAQHUG010000166.1:3609597-3647646 GCA_028555095.1 Dicrostonyx torquatus
ACATTGTCAACATAGTCGCATTCATTTGCATAATTATATATTAATAACAGAAAAACTTCACTTCTGCAAAGTACAGTACATCCTTCTTGAAAATGGGGTATAGGAGGGGTTAAAACAATCTGACGTGTAACTGGGACACTCAACCCACTTTCTGAGGATTGGCAGCCCGAACTCCTTGCTCATATGTGATCCTCTGTGTAATTAAATACTGAGCGGCCTGTGTTGCAGCTGGTGTTCCCGTAATGGTTACCTTCCGATTCCTTGTGCCAGGCACGAACTCTCCCTTTTTGGAGATCTGTATCCTTGCACCAGTCAACTCCTGGTATTCCACTAAGGTTTTCCCTCCTTTGCCAAGTATTGCACCAACTAAGTTTTCTGGAACTGCTATTTCAACTACATCCTTTGAGCCATCTGTGGATTTCTCTGTCCCTAGAATGGCACTGGCAGCTAGGGGCGAGGCAGCTCCAAAGTATCCATTGGTTGCAGCAGTAGCAGCAGCCAGGCTACCTAATGCAAATGTCCCCGCCGTTCCACCAGCTGTGCTGCCGCTAGCTGAGGCTTCACTGGCATAGGTGGCCAACAAATTGGCTGCTGCTGCTGCTGGGTTGGCACTGGCAGCTGCTGCAGCCAAAGCCCCCGTTGCTGCTGCTTGGCTGAGCCCTAAACCTAATGTGTTGAGATTATATCCATAGCTGGCTAATGTATTAAGTGCAGAGGTGATGGCCACCAGGTCATTGCCTGTGAAGCCAGATAAAACTGCTGGGAAGGCTGCAACGCCGGCAAGGTTAGCGTGTCCTAATAGCCCTGCGGCTGCTGCGGCAGTTGGTAACACTTCAGCAGTGTTTGCATAAGGAGATCCGGTCGGATTGGAATTTGCCACTGGACCTGTCACATTGGCATAACTGATATTGAGACAGCTGCCACTCTGTGGATCCTCTTGTATCTTCTGGATGATAAGTTCAACAGCTTTTCGGTTTTGTTCAGGTTCTCCACTCACAGTGACAACCCTCTCTTGCAAGTTGATCCCATCGGGTTTCTGGGAAAGCTGCACCCAAGCCCCTGACTGCTCCATTATAGCCTTCACAGTAGCACCTCCCTTCCCTATTATCAGACCTGCTGTGCTGTTGGGAACTATAATCTTTACCTGTAATTAAAAAAAATACGTATAAATAATACTTCTGTTTTGTGCACATACATTATATTACTTTGCTATCCTAGAAAAAGTACAATAATAAATTGATAATTAGTTTAAACATAATTTATTAAGATGGAAATACCACAACTTTAAAGTGACTTTTATCATAGTTTAATAAAACTACCTTGTACAATGAGGGTTTTCAAAGGAAAAAGCAATCTTCAAGTCAAAACTGTTAAACAAAAAGTTCCTGGAATCTCTGCTTTTTGCAATACAGTCTATGGAGAAATGCCAGCATGTCATGACAGAGGGACTGATAACTATACATCAGTGGGAATGTTTTCATATAGCTCAAAATTTGTACTGTGCTGCTGGCTCTTCATCCTTTGCAGCTTAAAGAAACTCTCTGCTTTGAGAAATATGAACAGGCAGTATAGAATTATGAAAGCAAAGTTAACAAAGACAGCAGAAGAAAATACCACTTAAACCTTTCAAAACATTAATTTCATGTTCCTTAATACCTAGTAGTTTTGGGTTACTCACAAATATTCTATTTTTATGGCTATATTTAGAGGTAAAGATCAATAAAATTATTATTAGTATTTTATATTTTCAATTGAACATATAGTCATTTAGCTTTATAAAAATGATCACCAAGTTAAGTAATAATTATTTGAAAGTTACGTCAGCTGAACATTCTGATGGTGTGATCTGCTGCTTTAGAAGACACAGCTATATTTAGAGGCAGTGCTTGCTACCCTATCACCCAGTGCTGAGGAGAAATGACTGTCGTCACTGGTGTTTACAACAGTCCAACGTGGTCACTTTGTTCCTTTATGCTGAGTGTGCAGCCACAAGAATCAGCACACCTGACCTTACTTCGTCACAATAGAATGGCGTTGTCTGAGTGTACGAGTGTGTCATGTCCATAAACTCTAAAATTGAAAGAACTAGATACTGACTTTGAGCTTGGATTTGTTGACATCCACATCTCTATGGATCTATGACCCCCTCCCCGGGCACTTCAAACCAGACTTCGGTCACTGACAGGGCACTGAAGTAACTTCTTTGTTCTCCATGTGGGGTAGAGGTTAGAACAGGTGGCTAAAGCATCTCTAAAATTCTGAGTGGAAGTTTAGTTTTTGTAGCTGAGTTCTTCTGAACTTCATATGCTAAGTGTCACCACTGCTGCCTTTAGAACACAGATCTGCTAGGGACATTTGAAAGGCAGTCTGTGAGGTCTGGTCATTCTGTTCCTGAAGGCAGCAAGCAGTAAACATATAACTCCATGTTCCAGAGTGGATACATTTGAGTGTGTTCATACATCTTACACAAGGATTTGATTTCCTTTACACATATAAAATATTGTCTCATTTTATTTAATCCTTTCATAAAAATAACTTAATTATTGAAATCTAAATAACCCAAATACAAAACCACTTCTAAGGGTGCAAATATATTCAAAATTCTAAACTAAGTTAATTTTATTTTCTGCCTCATATTAGAACTTTTTAATTATTATTAATCTTAGTAGACTTTTCTCTGAAAATTATTTGTCTTTAAAACATTAAATTTTAATGCTAACCCTAATCATACCCTATCCTATGATAAAGATGAATTAGAACAAACCTTAAGTTTTATCATACATATGAAAATCCTGAGCAAAGTTTATTAAAATTCTCCAGTAACTCTTCCTAGGAAGATCCTGTAGTGAACTATCCAGGTTCTTATAGTCTACAAGCTTCCTTAGGCTGTGTCCCAACTGGTCTTGCCGGCTTCATCATCTCTTGGGATCCTGCCTTGTGAAACAGTCATAGAAATCCCTCACTCTGATGGGGAAAGGTTTTAGCCAATCAGGCTAATAGCCATGCCCCGCTATTAGCCATTAGCTAATTATTTGGATGGACCCTTAGGTCCCCCTTATGTATAAAAGACACAGCCCACATGTGAGCACTCCCTGGCTCTCATTTTTCCTGCCTGGCGCTCTCTTGGAAAGCATGGGATCCTGGGACCGTGAGTCTGCATATATTTCATCTATTATAATATATAAATATATTCTTCGTTTTCCCTTCTTTCTATAAGCTAAAGTAGGAATGGGAGACAGTGAACCTCTTTTGTTTGTGTGACTCTGGAAGTGAAATAAAATGAACAACAGTTTCCACCATATTTCTACAAGCAAGAAAATACAGGTCAATACACTTATTTGATGGGATGCTTCTGAAGCATTCTTCTCTGGAAATGATGTCAATTTAAGTCATATTACATCACCACTTGGTGCAGGAGGAAGGAGGGGAAGGGTGACAAGCACAAACTATACAGTTACTGTATGACTGGGGACAGTTACACAGAAGGGAAAGCTGCTAGAGCCAACTGCAGGGAATCAGAGAAGTTGTAACATGATACAGTATGGCAGAGAAATCTATTTTAAGTCAGAATAATTTAGGGTAGTCTTGCTGCTTTAAAAAATATGATTTTACTAAACTGAAGCTCTGTTTATAGAAGAAGGGCTATTTACAGTGCTCACAGGCTAAATCAAAAAAGCCTATTGTTATTATTATTATTATTATTATTAAAGTCTCCCCCATATCTATTTGGGTACAAAAATACTAAAACAATTCTTAATCCTAGTTAGTAAAAAAGCATATCTGGAAAAACTTAGTTGTTTGATATGCAAATTAGGGCTCCCAATTTATTATTTTTTCACTGAGTTCAATAATCAACAGAAAAAAGTAAAAAAAAAATTTGAAGGCTGGGTGGTAGTGCATACCTTTATCTCAGCCCTTGGGAGACCAAGGCAAGCACATCTATGTGTGTTCAAGGCCAATCTGGTCTACAGAAAGAGTTCCAGGACAGCCAGGGCTACAGAGCAAAATCCTGTCTTGAAAAACTCAAACACACACACACACATACACACACACACATACACACACACACACACACACACACAAAATCCAAAAAAGTGAAACATGAAAATAGCTGTGAACAGAGTCAGAGAGTCATGTCAGTGATGCAGATGGTGGGGAGAAAGGTTGAGATGTGCGGCTAGAAAGGGGCCTATTCTGGACATTTTCACTTCAAACGTCTATTAGACAGTAAAGTGAAAATGTCAGGCTGATGAATGAAGATAGCTCTGGGGATTAGAAAAGGTTTGAGAGTTAAAGAGAGAGTACTTTGCATTATAGAGCCATATAGTGTCATCCAGATCAGGAAATGCAAAGATTGATTGAATAATGATTAATAAAATATTGAGGGGGAAAAGATACAACTTTTAAAATCACCAAAGTTATTGGAGCAAGAAATTAACCACTGTAAGGCCATATTATGAACATGCATATGTGTGTGTGTACATGCCTACACCTACAATAACAGTGAAGTACTGGCAACGAAGGAGGCATGTGGAAAAGGCATCTACTTAATCTAGTTCCACAATTTTGGCAATAATAGTGCAAAACAATCTTAAAAGCATATAATCTTTTATTATATGTAAATATCTCCACAGAAAGATATCTAATCATATTTGATGTTGGGCAAGTCTACTAACGCAACCTTGGACAGAAAAACACCTTTGGAATAATATACCTTTGTACCTGAAATCATATTAACTAGCAAGTTTCTCAATATTAAACTAATACCTACACTAAAATGTTTGTAGGTATCAAACTCTTCAAATATAAATGTGTTCCCTTGCCCCCCAGGAACTATTACATTAGAAACTCTACAGGGAGCTTTGATGTGAAGCTGGGCTCAAGAACTTTTGATATGTTAACTATGAAAGATAAAAGTTACATTTATTATATCATAGTTAATTTGCAATAATTTTAAAACATGAAAAAAATGGCCAATTTAACACAGTAAATGAACACTGTCTGGGACAGAGGTCTCTCCCCAGGGATCCTACCTGGCATGCACTAGCACATTTCAAGACATATAATTCAGGGCATTTTGCAGCTCAGAGGCACATATGATATCAAATCTTTCCCTTGAGAAACTTCTAATTTCTAGTTAACACATGATATGTATCAGAATTGATATCTAAATTTTCATCCATTGTTATTTTGTCAAGCTAACTTTTAGGAGGAAAGGCATTGCAATAAAAGCTAGTAATTTTCATATTTCTATCATCACCCTAATGGATTCAAACATGAAACACTGCAGATATTTTGTGAGCATTAAGAAGAGAGGCATGTACTTTTCTTTAGTTTATAGACAAGAGCTGTTGTAGACCAGTTTACAGCAATGATCCTTTTCCATTACTTTTATAGATTGCCCACATAACACTCTGCAAAACCAGAAATCCTTCAAGAACTGATCTATAAAGATCAGGCCACTTTCCTGCTTCTGCTAATGTAAACAATGCTGCATTACATGCTCATGCATCTAGAAATCTACACATCACAATAATCCTTAGCTTCCTGAGAGTCGTAAGAGCTGTGTTAAAGTGCTTCCTTTACCAATGTATGTGAACGTTTATTTCTGTGTACCTGCCAACATTTGACTACTAAACACACACTGTTTCTGAATCTGATATATGTGTATCATATATACTTACATAAAATTCTATCTATCTGGGAAAAAGCTTAATCTCATGACACACACTGCTACTCCATTCTGATGCTTGTAAATCTCAACATGTTTTTTACTGGACATTTCTATTCCTTTATCTGTAAATTACCTTTCTTGATCTTCACTTCTTTTTCTGTTGGATTTTTTCCCCCACAGGAATTGAGAAGCACTTCATATATCAGAGATAATTCATTGAATGTATAGAAGAAAAGGTGACAAATATTTTAAGGCTAAACTCTTTTTTCAATAAATCAGTTTCTTTTATTTGGTTTACACTATTAGAGACAACACCTGGGCAAAGCTTCATTGGAAGAATTCTATAAAACTTCTGTCTAATGCTAGTCACTTGACATGTACTTTTTCATATCCTACTATGCTCCAGGTTCTGTTTTATACACCAGAGACTAACATGGCGAAAACTCCTATTGTCATATGATGTAATATTCTAAAGGAGTGATGGGCACACAGTATACAACAGATGTATTGTAATAAAGTGCATGGCACTCCTAGGACAGCAGAACAAAGAAAGCATGAAAAATGCAATCAGAAATGCTGGGGTGAGAGGGAGACCGGACAGGGCTACTACATGTCAGTCAAATGGTCTTCTGGAGTACGTGGTTTGTAATAGTCTTGAAGGATTATACGTTTTTAACCAAACAGATCTCTGAGATTAGAATTGCACATGCTGAAAAAGCATGAGCAGAGCACTGTGGAAGACTCCGCCAGTGTCTGAAAGGAAGAGCGACTGTGTGGTAAGAATGCCCAGAGTGAATGAGAGGCTATCTCATGATCAGATAGAAGAAGCAGTGTTCTCCGAGGTAGAGAGAGCCTAACAAGTACCGATGCAAGCTTGGGTATATTGGTTTTTACCATGCAAAATGCTTTAAAAACATTCAGATGTAGGCAAGAGAATAAAATTTAAAAGGAGAAGGCTTAGGGTGGTTGTTGCAACTGTTGGACTTAAGGTAGCAGTTAGTTTGTTAGATGCAGGCAGTCTGGGATCGTACTGTGAGAGGTGAGTTCAAGGTACTTGGGACCTGAAGCTTAAATTTTAGGAAGCATTTGGAAAATTATAAATTTAAACCATGAACATTAAAATATAGTAAGGAGCTTGTATGAGCCTTCTTAAAGATTCTGTTAGTCAACGGTTGCTGTGGTTTGGAAGAGAGCTTTTGTCTTCTCCACAATTCATGTGTTGTAACTTGACCCCAATGCAACAGTGCCACATTTTGTGGGCTCTGACCTCATGACCATTTCAGAAATGGCTTCTCTCTCTTCTGTCACGTGAAGACATTACATTTATCTCTTTTTCTGTCCTTTTACCCTCTGCCATGTGAATATTCTGCAAGAAAGCTGTCATTAGATGCTAGTATCTTGATTGTGGACTTTCCAGCCTCTGCATCTTTGAGAAATATTTTTTATACAGTAACAAGTAAGGTATAAAAGCATCACAAAATCCAGAAGTATGAATTCTGCATATAATAGCACATAAAAGGCAAAATATATGATGCTTGCAAGACTAGGACATTCCATCAGGGAGATGGGGACAAGAGCAGGATCAGGATCATCACAGTGGTGTAGAATCCTGGACACTAACTACAGGAGCCATAGATGGTGATGCAACAAAATGGAACGTACATTTCTGTTAGGTCAATGAACATGTGGATTGAGAACAAACACCTGGAATTAGCAGTGTGGCTACCATTGATGTTCACTGCAGGTTTGGTATAATGATGGCAGTAAGACCCTGACTGGAGTATATTTAGGAACAGAGAGAACACGGGAAGCAGATTGAAGATAATAATTGGTGACTTTGGCTATGAAGGACTAGAAGAGGCATTAGTTTGTGAGGGAAAAGATGAAAATGAGAGAAGACAGTTCAGTGTTTTAAAATGGGAGACAGGAATTAGAAGGGAGGATGAAGGAGAAGTCCCAGGGTGAATATATTTACAATATGTTGCATACATGTACAAGAGGGTCAAAATTTAAATTAAAAAGACAGGAGAAAACACTGCATGCAATATGTCTATGGAGAGTCAAAACTTGACAAAAGGTACAATTAAGGAAAGGATATCATTTATCAATAGTGAAAGCTAACTGACTTTGAGCATAGAGAACTGACTGTGGAAATAACTGAAAAGGCAAAGGGCATGGGCGTGGAGAGTTGGTCTAGGAATCATTGTTGGCATCAGTTTATGGAAGGTCTCTTGATGGTGTCAGTTTAGTGAAGTACATGTAAGATTATGGCCTAAGAAAGGAGAAGCAGCAAGAATGATGGTGGAGTAGGCCTGCACCTGCTATTGGTGCCCCCTCCTGATCACCAATCATCACTGACTGTCTGATAAAACCACTCATAAAATCATGGCCAGATGATGAGTAAAATAAGCATCATCTTGGAATTGAAAAATGCTACTGGTCCTATGGACATGTGTGAAAGTTTAGCCAATTCTTTCGGCTTTATATTTTCCTCACTTGGAAATTTCAAATATAAAGAGGCTGCAAACATTCATTTTAAAATGTGAAACACATAAAAGGAAAATAAAAGTGTAGTAGTGTTAGCTTTATTAACTTTTCCCCGATAGAGACTGCGGCCTTTCACTACCAAGCAAGAGCAACTGTGTGCTCTCCAGATGCTGACTACGGAAGGGCAGTGAATTTGATCACAGAAATACGTTAGAAACAGACAACACTAGCGTTAGAATGTTGGTAACTCAAGCATTTTAAATAGGCTATTTACCAAGTAGTTTACTTTTAAGGACTAAGATTTTTCACATTTCCTTTAAATGAACACACTCAAGACACTGCACCATTGTGAGAAGAGCCGGGATTTCCATATCCGCCCTGAGACACCCCAGCATTTGAGTTTCCCATGGGACTCCTCAGCAGGTAAACAGGAAGACAAGGTCGTCACCACACAGTTTGCTTGGCTGTTCACATCTCACTATCACTTTAGAAGGTGTCTTACAGAGAGAGTCTTCAGTTTTGGGAGGAGTTGCTAGTGTACTCGGAATGGGACTCAAGGAATCATGCTAAGGAGGCCGAAGAGTAAAACAGATAAAATTCAAGGGCTGAACATGACTGCCTGCAGGATGAAAAGTGTGGAATGGTGGCTCTGCAGAGTAAGCACAGCCTCTGCATCGCTCCTACGGGTTTCAGATTTTCTGCATACTTACAATTCACTAGTGCTTTTCTACAAACTATCTCAGGCGAGAACTTGACCAAAATTCATTTGGCCAATACTTATTAGAAAACAAAAAAATGTTAGTTGTTTGAATGTAATCTGTTTTGCTTATTGCAATTTTTCTTAGGAAAAGATTTCTTCCCTCTGCTTTCACAGCAGGATTATCATACAACATATAATACATGGCAGCAATTTTTGATCTAAAACAGAATTCCCTGACTTTCTCTATTTCTATCAGTTATAAGATTAAAAACATATTTAATAATAGCTGAGTAAATAAAAACTAAGTTAAAATTAGTACATATAGCTATATAATATTTTCCTTCTATAAAGTTTAAAATTGTTACACTGAGCCATATTTTTCTAACTGGACTATATTTAAAGACATAAATCAGCAAATTAATTAGGGCAATTCACAAGAAAGGACTGGGTGTAGGACACGTAAGGTGTGAGTAAAGAAAGACGTCATTCCTTTGCCACAGCCATCTGGAGAGAACCTACCAAAAAGGAGTACAGGAGTTACGAATCACTAAGAACTAAATGCTATTGGTAAGCTACTATCCCTTGAATAAATAAGGATTTTGCTGTTCTTCTTTTATCACTTGCTTCATGTGATCCAGGAGCTATGCTTCTTTTTACACAAACAGAAAAAAAGGCAAACAAACAAAAATCCAAAAAATAAAGAAAACTCTATGAGTAACAAAATGTATAAGCACAGTAAACAGAATATTATAACACAGTGCCTATATTTCAAATTGTTTCAATAGCATATTGGACAGAAGCAAGTGCGATATCTGGAGGGTAAAATAAAGCATTAATAAGAAAGTATATATAGTTGGCCTTTTAAGAAATCATTTTTATAAAAATCCACATTCATAAACATAAACTACACATTGAATTTCAGAGATAAAATTCGTAGACTGTTTTCCTACTTAGCATCTTACTGTGAGAAAAATCACTGGTCTTGCTTATGCTGTGCTCCTCTTCCAGCTTTTGTTGAGAAATCAAACACTAGTGGAGCATAGGAGACATTTAAATCAAAAGGCAGGCATTTCCTTAGGGAGATTCTACGCCACAGACCCAAAGCATGAGGGCACCGAAGCAAGAGGGCAGCCCTGGAATGCTTTCTTCTCAGCTGCACACTACCACGCTCTTCAGAGAAAAGCAATGGGTCCATCATTCTGATGTGTCCTAACTGTTTCAGGGCCAAAGTGAGAGGATTATGACTCTGTTTAAAGGAAGCTTCATTCCATAAAAAGAAAACCAAACTCTAACTGTAGACCAGCATCCTAATATAGCCTAGATTTACTTGTCATTTTATTTTTGTGAGGTTAAAAATTACTAGAATCCGTCAATGAGCAAAATTATGCTGGTTGCTTTAAATTAAATAATATGAGGAATGCCTAGTACAACATATGTAGCAATACCTTGTTTGCCAACTAATAAAATATTTTAAAATATAAGCTGTTAAATAATCTCAGAAAGACTAAAAAGAAAAGTGAAAATAATAAAGTACTTCTCTTCTAAATAAAACTCAACTCACATAAAATGCAAAGGTGTTGGAACATCTGAATAATTATTTTACTCAACAAACACATTTTTGAAGGCTGGCCTGCAAATATTTAGTTTCAAAACAGCTGTCAAATCGAACTAATAAGATAATTCTCATTGCAAAGTTTGACACTCTTGCAATGAAAGTGATTAAGAGTTCTTTATTAAGAAAATATACTGTGTCTGCAATTATTAAACAATGCTAAAATTACAGCAGTTTTCAAGCTACAAATGCTGATTGTTGATCATGGTTACATAGTAAGGCTGGTCTCAAAAAATAAAACGATGTTCACCTTTAAAGACATATATTTGCTCAACTCTATAACCTATGTGGATAACCTTAAATTATTTGTAAAAATTTTTGAAAGATACACTAAAAGAAATGAAAAGACCAACTCAATAATTAATCCTCAGGGCTATGAAAAGTGATTACAGTTAAGAAGTAGTCCAAAATTCCAATTAAGCCTACTACCTAAATATATTTGTTAATGAAGTTAAAATGCATGTAAAATTAAAAAAATGATTGATATTTATTTGTTAGAATCTTTGAAATATGATCATGGTGCATACATGTGAATGAACGAACAAATCCTTAACCCACCATCATCTTTTTCTCCGGCTGGCAGGCAATCGCTGTGAAAGTATGGTGTAGATGAGAGGATGATACTGTACCTGGTTAGCTCTGGAGGTGGTCATGGGGTCAGATGGAGAGGACTTGGTGGTAGTTGGGGAAGATGGCAATGTCTGGGAACAAAGCAGTTCAGGAGCAAATCAACCTTTATGAGCCTTAAGCTGATCATTAAACAAAATAAAACAAAATAAAATGTAACATAACGAGAACAAAATCCTATGACAAAAGTTTTTCCTAGTCATCCAAATTTAATGGAATTTAAGATCAACTGAGTAACTAATACATGTAAATATGCATGCATAAGCATGTAAAAATAAATCCATGACTTGAAATCATGATGGTGACTGACAGAAACTCACATGAGAGCTAAAGGCAGCCTGCCCCTATGCATGGACAGCAGGCCCACTTCTTCCCCGCTAATCTGCTTCGGGGGAAAAGAGATGTCAAAGAAAATTCAAGAAGTTAGATGAATAAAATTGGAGGAGTCATTTTCCTACCAATGAATACAGTTGGAGATTTGAAGAAGGGGTGAGATGAAGTTTACTTTGGAATAAAAGTATCCACCTACTTAATAGTTGAACACCACCCAGAAGCTGATTCCACTTTAGGGATCCATACATAAAAGCAATTTAATTTGCAGTTCTGAGTTCTTAATATCACATTATCTTCTAAAATATTACATTTAATAAAGTTAGAGCCATCTGAAAATGTAAATATTAACCTCATATTAATAAACATGTAACTAGCAGCATTATCATATTTTATCATTTATGCTAAATAGTACATTTAAGATAGAAAAGGTATAATATATTGTAGCATTGTCATCCTATGTTCAAAACAATCACAGGATATTATGAACTGAATTTTCTGTCCACTTATAAGCACATACATATGTACAGAGATGTACACACAGCAAATCATCCATATTCACAGAGTCATTCAACTGGGTTCTTCAGAGGGCTTTAACACTTAACAAGACAGTTTTAAAGTTTAAGGGCTTCAGAAGTTTGTTTACATATCATATTGCACTTAACCATAAGTCATGGCTAGGCAGGGATCTCTAAAAGAGTGTTTCTTTGTAGGCAAATGGGATAGTTTTCTATAGCATAGACAAGCCTATATAATGGGTATTATGTATTACCTTGTTTCGTGTTCATCAAAACTACTGAAATACGAACAAAGGCCTAACCTTGGAGGTTTGAAAGTTTGAGAAAAAGTAAATAAAAGTGTATTTAAGGTGTCAGAACTGCCAATTTGGATAAAGCAGTTAAGACTAAACGTGATGATGATAAATTTGAAGGCTCTGTCAACTCACTGCCTCCCATTGACACAGTGAGACTACTTGCACCATTAGGCTATGTGTCAAGAAGTCTTTCCCTTGAAACATTTTCTTTCTTAAAATTTAAAACAATTGGAGAAGTGGTAGACCTCATGTGGTGTTGAGCTAGGATTTTTTTCAAGTCACACAAAGAACGGGAAATGTTACTAGGTCAGGGGTAAAGCCGTCGGAAGGCTTTCAAAGTTTTAAATCTTTTCTATTTAAGGCACTTTATAATTAATTTTTGTCAGTTTTCTAGAGAAACATTATTTTCCATCATTAAAGGCCACTTTAATATGTATTTTTTTCTGTGCAATGACTATTGAGGCATTTCAATACCATCACACTACCACATGTTATATGAGTTCAACATTAATGGTTCATTTTTTCAACCTAGCTTAATAACATGGAATTATGGGTGGAGTCAAACACATTTAAGCATTTGTTCTGCACTAAGTCCAACACTCAGTCCACATTTATGACTAAATAGAGGTCAGCCTAGGGTTCCTTACTTCCCATACAAGTTCATGTCATACCAAACCCAGATACCGTATGTCCGTGCTCATCATAATAGAATCAATTTCAAGTACAGGAGAGATAATAGCACTCATTCCAGACACACATCCTCTGCGAGATGCTTAAACAGTGCAAAAAGACAGATGTGAAAAGCAGTAACATGATGTGGCTCAGAACTTGTAATAACTTAGATTCAGATGATCTGTCAAAATTTATTACTACTCCTTATGATTCTCATATATTCTGAATATCTATCAATAATTGATGCAACTCCTATTCATCAAAATTGTTCTTACTAATTTGGTTGCTCTCCTTTTCTTCTATGAATAAAGTAAATAATTTAAACTTCTGAATTATATTAATGTGCTTTAAATAACAAGGTTTTATCATTAAGCTTGATGATTAGATAAGAAGCTACATTTTAATATTTCACCCAGGTGAGGATTACTCAGGTGTGCACTTATTTCAAGATCATAGCAAAGAGTTATTGTCTTTTCTAGGGTGAGGTGTCTACTTAATTCTAGTGGCAGGAGATGGACAGCTTTTTCAGCTACAACTCAAACAGGCCCTTGGATGCATAAAATGCATCCTCCTTTTATAGTTGCAATACTAATTATATTCTAGACAGTGTTCATTTAAAATTTCACGCTTTTATAAATCCTAGAAGGAAAAATGCCCGATAAACAGATGAATATGAATATATTAAAACAATGGCTTTAATTTAAAGCTTACTATTACTTGGGCCAATGGAATAGTTGAGAAAATTGTTCTTAAGTCCACAGATATAGACGACAAATCCATGTAAAGTGTTTTGAAATAAAATACAGTTGTTCAATAATTTTTCTTTACTATTTAATAAGTAAAATATTTATAGTAAATTAATATTCAGTACTAACATAGTGATATACTCCTCAATAATACACATCATGAAAATGTAATTAATTGAATATCCATGTAACATCAATATGTGGATAAATTTGTAATGTATAACATCTACAAAGCACACATTTTTCTAATCTATTTTTCACTTTTAAGTAGAGATCATGAAGGACACAGTAACTTTGAACCCCACTTTTTTTTCTCTATAGATACTATAGTGTGAATTATGTTACAGAGATATATATTTTTTTGAGGCAGGATCTCATTATATAGCATTGGCTGACCTAGAACTTGTGATGTAGACCAGGCTGACCTTGAAATCACAGAGATCTGTGTGCTTCTGCCTAAAACAACGTACTTTTTTGAAATATAAAGCATTTAGTAATATCAAGATTTTTAATTTTAGAGATTTAGTAAAATATTGATAAAACTAAGTTTTGCGAAATTAAGAACTAAAATTTTTTTAACACATTATATGATGAATTCATGTTAACATGTGAGTTTTGCTGGTCCAGAGACTATTACTATAAACAAACTCTAGAATAAATGTATCTGTACTTTATTTTTTTTATTTTTTGGTTTTTCGAGACAGGGTTTCTCTGTAGCTTTGGAGCCTATCCCAGAACTAGCTCTTGTAGCCCAGGCTGGTCTCAAAGTCATAGAGATCTGCCTGCCTCTGCCTCTCGAGTGCTGGGATTAAAGGCGTGCACCACCACCGCCCGGCTGTATCTGCACTTTAAACGATTCTTTAACAATAAGTTATTAAGAACATCTAATATTTACAAATAAAGTGGGAACAGCAGGTCTCAGCTGTCCTATCCATGCTCATCTGTCAACCAGCCAGTCACATTATTCCATAATCCCCCCCCCCCAAGCTCTGTGTTTTCTATTAAACAATCCCTCTTTACTAGCCCTTAAGAACAAAATATTTAAATGGCAACTGTCCCAATATCTTGTCATTTTTGATGGGCACCCTACCTGTCTTCCAACATTAACATCTGGTTCATTCATATCTATTTTTCCACCGATAACAATGCCTGAATAAATCTTCAAAATCTGGCTTGTTTTATTTACAAAGAACAACCAAAATGAAAATATTCCTTCACTTTTTAAATAATCTTTAAGATGAATTAATGGAGCTCTTTCAGAAAATGAGGAATAATCTTGTCGTCTATAATATCCTTCTGCCAAACACACAAGGTCTTGCTTATCTGTTTCCACCTTACTTAACTAACATGAATTTTCTCTAAATCTTAGCACAGATACACCAAATCAACTAGTCCTGTTACTAGTCAAGGGCTGTGACAGCCTTCTCTCAAACTGCATCATATCTCACCTTTCTAAAACAAACTTTTCTCCATCTTCCTTACCTAACTAGAATCTTCTGAGGTTTATGGTGCACTGTTTAAACTGCACCTCTAGAATATAAACATGCTTTCATAGATTAAGCAATATTACAAGACAAGCTAGTATGAAGTACAAAAACTGTAATTTCATATATTTTACAACTAAGTATTAAATAAATTTATGTTTGAATAAATGATGTTCAAAATTTGAGGAATGTTACTTTGCAAACTTATCAGAAAAGTGAAATTCTGGTCCAGTTTTAAAAAGGCATTTTTTTTTGATGTTCAAGACAGGGTTTCTTCATAGCTTTTGCTTCCTGTCCTGGGACTAGCTCTTGTAGACCAGACAGGCCTCAAACTCACAGAGATCCCCCTGCCTCTGCCTCCCGAGTGCTGGGAGTAAAGGCATGTGTCATCACTGCCCGGCGGTACTGACATTTTTAAATGTAAGAAAATTCTTTAAATTTCTTACTTTTCTTTTCCCTTGCACAGCTTGGCTTTAAAAAGGGTTCAGAATTAAGAAATAAATAACCTGCATTTATTACACGAAGCTGGATCTTAGGCACTGAAGAAGTCCATCTGTCCTGCATGGAGGACTTTTGAAATGAGCATACAGGACATGGGAAACCTCACTGGTATGATGCCAGCAACCAAGAAGGATAGGGACATATGGATAGAGAATTAGGGTTTATAAAATGTACATAGTTGGTGAACAGTATCTTAGAATACAGTGCAGAACATAATTGATTAGAAAACCACAACAGATAATGGGAAGTCAGCACTTTTAAAATCTGACTTTCTGAGAACCACATTTGATTTATGATTTTAAGTATAAATTATACATTAAAATTTTTAAATAGTAAAAGTTTAAAATTGTCAACCCAAAACAAACAATTAGGAATAATAATAATAATAATGATAATAATAATGGAAACACTAAGCAAAATTTATAATTTCATTTTTCACTTGAATCTGCTTATAGATTAGATATTTGGCTCTAGCATATTGTTAACTCCTATTTTATTGTCTAAGTAACATTACATAGAGGAATGTTTGCAGTTAAAACTTGAAAAGAAATAATTTTGGGGACTAATCCTAAAGTAAAATCAAATACTGGATCACTTGTTGTGTGCAAAGTTCTCAGCAAGACATCTTCAGAGTCTGTGGATTAAAATTTAAAGTTTTTTTTTTTTTTTTTTGTTTTTCGAGACAGGGTTTCTCTGTAGCTTTGCAGCCTGTCCTGGAACTAGCTCTTGTAGACCAGGCTGGTCTCGAACTCACAAAGATCCACCTGCCTCTGCCTTCCGAGTGCTGGGATTAAAGGCATGTGCCACCACCGCCCGGAAAATTTAAAGTTTTAAACAACAAGAAAGCCACTTTTTATTTATTCTATAACAAAATAATTTACTTTACAAATACTTAGTCTATGATGTGTTAAGTGGCATCATTTTATGAGAAATAAAATCATAATCAATAAATTTATATAGTTTACAACTACTTTGGTCATTGTTTGGTAAGAAACATTAAACTGGAAAACTAGATACCTAAAAAGTTAAAGAGCTGCAATGTTGAGCATAAAATGCATTACTATAGGTCAAAACCACATTTACCCTACAAATTTAAGAGACTTGGCATAGGTTCTACACTGTCCAGATACTGTGTGTTAAATATGCTGCCTCAGCACACTCAGGGCTTGGTTCCTGCATCCTTGGAACGACTCACTGCTATCCGCATAGCTGGTTACACAAAAATGTACAGCTGAACAATAATTTTAATTCTATGAGTATCAAGGCATATAAATGAATGTAAGCATAAAAAAGCTTGATAAATCAATATTAACATTTAAAATTTACCCTAAATAAAATTAATATCTGAACAAGGCAAACAAAAATCAGCCAAATGCTTTAAAATCCTGGTGGTAGTCATCAGTCTACCCTGGTCTTGCATACATGACCGCCTGCCCATCTCATCTATAAAGCCATAGCTAAAACTTCAAAAAATGATTCAGACTACTATTTGATGGTGCCCGGTATTTGTGGCTACATAAACATTAAAGGAAGTCTCACATTACTGTTCTAGATAGAGTTTTATATTATTCAAGGCATAATTTTATGTCTATTTAAAAAAAGACTTCAAGTGGTCACCTAAATGTTTGAATGTTTAAATAGAAGTTACGGCAGAAAAGGGAGAATGAATGGGTTGGATTAAGGTCGAAAGCAAAGAGAGCAGATACTTCAGTGCTCACTCAGGACATGTCTAGCCCCACCTGATCTTAACCTAGATATCTGCCATCTAGACACCTTGTTTTACAATCTGATGAGGTCTCCGTTTCATCGTCAAGCAACAGGCTTTGGATTGTTTTGTATTTACCTAGCAAGGATGAAAGAAGCACTTCATACTACTAAATGATTGTGAATTTAATAACACTAGTATGTATAGCTTTAAGGTATGTAGATGTTGCCACATATCCATAGAGATACATTCCCTCAGAGTTCTGAAATTACAGCTATTCAACACTGATGGAAAACAGTGAGAGTGTTCTTTATTTGGAGTAAGAACTACTTTCTCAAGGTTTAAACAAGGAAGTACTTTAAAAATAGATTATTAATAGATAATTGAATATTACTTTATAATTTGAGCATATAGTATCTAATTATAAGTTCAAAGTTGATATAGGACTAAATTGTGATAGGTTCATAGCACTGGTTAATATATTTTCAGTTCAGAAACATGAAATTAATAGAACTTTGAACTACATTTCAAATTCATTACAATGAAAATAAATTTCCTGTTAATTTATAAATATTACATTTATTCTAAAATCACAATTTGTTGATAATAAAACTAAGTCATAAATTAAGTTGCTAAATAAAGGGGAAAAAGTAGACAATAATTATGGACAAAAATATCAAATATGTATGTCTAAAATATTTACGGTAAAAGAATCCGCCTTATTTAACATCAAGCAGTGTCATTTCCCTATGTCATCTCAAGCATTATTCAGTCTTAAAAATTCACAGTGCTTTTGTCATGAAAAATTTTCTTTACAGAAAATTCCATACATTAAAATTTGACATTGGGCCTTCATAACAGATATAGGTACTACACATGTGATACAAAATGTAACAAAGGACTGAACTCTAGCTGTACAGATTGACTTATACACATGTTGATAAAATGTTAAACATGACAAATTAGCAAAACAGGAGTCTGTATGCAATACCTATCCTGAGAACTACAAATGTCACTAAAGTTGGGCATTGGAAATGTTGAAGATATAAATTTCATTTCCATTTTTATAATTCATTTAAGAAGTGTTATATTTTAAACAGAGTTCCATTAGTTAATAAAACCCCTGCCTCCATATCTGCAAAAAGCAATCACAAAGCGGCACTGCTATATCTCTAATAAATGTAGAATTCAATTAATCAATAGCTTGATTTGCCAATCAAGGGCTCTGAAATTCTTAAAAAGCTAAATGCCAACTTTAGATAAGTTTAAGCCTTTTTCTATCAAGACTAAACCTCCGAAAGGAACTCAGACTGCACTGCGGGTATTCATCTCTGATTTCCCAACCAAACACTCACTTGTTTGATGCGATCAGGGTTAACGGTGGTCTGAGGTTGTAGGATGCTGACTGGTTCTGTCTTGGCCACATTTTGGGGCATTTCTCGGATTTTTTCTGCAATGAATCCATGAACTGCATTCAGTGCTTCAACTGTTCCCTGGATCAAGCACACCCTCTCAGTAGTACCTGAAGAGAGAAGACGAATTTTCAGAAAATATTCATTTTTGTTTTACATTGAAACGCTGCAAAAAAGGAAGAAGGCACAATGTTGGTAAAATACTGTAACGTTTACAACTCTGAAGTTCTAATGTTCAATTGAAATTAAAGTAATCAATACATCTGCTTCATTAAAAATGTAGAATTCATTCCCTTCTATTATTCTCAAAACAGGCATTTGGGTTCTAGAAGAACCAAAGCAGAGCTCATCACTCATTCATGGAGATAAGTACTCATGCAGTGCTCAGACATGGCCTTAGGACTAGAAGCCGTAACAGATGAGAATCTATGAAAATACCTTTTAAGGAGCTCATTTTTTAAAATAAGTAAATCATTATACTTTTAGAATGCAAGAATGAATATCAATTTTATTGATGATGTACTTTAAATACAATATAGGAACATATAAACAGGAAGTAGATGGTCTACGATACCATATAGGAATTTTATGGACATGCCTTGAGGTCATGACAACCCATGATTAGTTTTCACACTGTTCTGAGGCTGACTACAGCAGGCTTGACTTACAAACTTATTACATAGCCATTACTTCAGTGATCCAAACCACCTCATGGCTTACAAATCAGAAATAAGACATGCATTACAATTCTCACTGGTGTCAGCATTTCAAAACTAACGCCGCTGTGTATGTACAAAATCGTAAAACTTCTAAGGCTAAAAAAACAATCACAAAGACTTAATGTTGCTTTCAATACTGATGCAAACGATGTTCATCATTCCTCACAGACAGAACTGTATCACAGGACTTAGAGATAGGACTATAATTATAGAAATATCTAAATTATATTTTCATATTTTTGTCAATCAATGAAAATTTGAGTTTGTAAAGAAAAGTTTCTTGAGTTTCAAAGGAATTAAGAGCAAACAGAGTTTATTTTTAAGGATGGATGGAACATAATGTGATCTGTGGATTTTCCTATTTCTATTAATCAGTTTAAGTTACTTTTGTCTATATTGATGCATCTTTTGGTCCTGGGGTAAAACGATCAAGTTTATACGGACACCCAGGGGACACTTTACAAGACTGTATTAATTGTCTAGTAAATGACTAGAAAGGATTCCCGATCAATGCGGCTAATGCAAAATGTTCTTCAGGTTCTCAGGCCACACAGAACACAGATCAGATTACATCACTGCTTCCAGAGACACCACAGAGCACTCTAGGGATGCCAAAACAGTCTGGCTTAAATGACGCGTTCCAAAGAAAGAAGCCTGGCACAACGTAACTAAACGCTGTGTAATCCATGTTATTCTTAGAGTTTTGATTTAACATGTGTCTGACCACAGCAACTAATGTTCTTCAGACTGTGTAGACTAACAGAAAATAAATGGAAAACCCTGATTCATAAAGAAATAGAAACGCCTAAATGTGACGTTACACAAGAGCAAGTATGAGGCATTCTGAGGGCAGTTTATTAGGCCCCTGTTGCAGTAAACACACAGGAGATGCCTAAATTACACCCTTTCACTTAGGATCATGCAAACGAGCTGGGTCCAAAAGAAAAGTGCACAACACTGGGAGAGTTGGCTGAGACGATATTACATTCTGCTCCTGAATCGTAATGGCTTCTCACTCAGGTAACACAAAACTGAAATGTTTTAGGAGAGAGTTAAGAAAAAATCCTGTCAAGTATATGACCAAACTATGTAACACAAATGAGCCTATAAATCATAAAAGTTGCCGGGTTTTGTCATTTTAAAGGCTTTTAGACTCCATTAGTGTCTAAGCTAAACTGCCAGATATTTATCATTTTATTTGCTTAATGGCAGCATTTACTACTCTCTGCAACAAAGTACAACAAAGCTGAGACTCAGCTACAGGAAAACGCACACGCATCCTACATCATCTAAAACACAGGTGTGCAGGACGCCATTGCTTCCAGCCCACACTGCAAGACGGGTGTGAATTCACGGCATCGTGACTGATTTCATAATGGTCACTGTCCTTCCTTACAACTTTGCACTTCATGTTCCCTCCCTGCTACTTTTATGTCACATATGGTGACAGAAAATTTACACAATATGTGTTCGTAACAGAAAGACCGTTGGCAAAGAGCAAAAGCGATGTTGGAAATGGCTTAATGTTTCTATTTCAAAGGCAATATCAAACATTAAAAAAACACATTTCTAAAAGAGGGTACAACTCTCATGCAGATCATAGCAAATTCTTCACAGAAATGCAGTAAAATATATTCTCTGTGCTACTGCAATTTTTGGCCAGACACTTAGACCAGCTCCTGGGTATTTTCTCACTTGTGTCCTGGGTTTCACTCCTTTTCGGCCAGCACACACTCCTCCTGCTTAAGATGGACTTTCTCTGTATACATCATGCTTTTTCTCTTGGCTATTTTCAGTGGTTAAAGACATTAACATAATTGGACAAGACATTTCTATAAATTCAATGAATTAAAACAGGCAAAGTTGACAAATTGGGAAAAATTGAATGAAAAATTAATGGGAAAATGTGCATGGAAATGTCAGTATCTCCACTCGGTTTTGGTTTCGGTATTAGCAAGATGAGCTATCTAGAACCATAAACTGCTGGGATGTAGGATCAAACACAGCTCCACTGAGAAATGCATACCCCAAAAGAGCTGGAACGAAATGTAACGAAGCAGCCTTCTATTATAATTACAGATAGCACTGAAAACTCAGAAACTGACCATACCAAAAGGAAGCTAATTTCCATCAGGGATGTAAACTACGTTTATTGACAATTAATCCAGTTTTATAAGTGAATGAGAGATTACTTTATAAAAAAAGACTTAACTAAAAGATATTATGATCAAATACAATCTAGAATTTGATTGGTTCCAAATTTTAAAAACTTCATGTAAAAAATAACTGAAGCAATGGTAAAAAGCGTGCATTATGTAGCATCAAAGGATCACCTTTAATTTGAAAAGCTGTGCTTATGGAACTCAAAGGATCTTACTAACTCGGCATCCTTGAGGGAATTCTGGATGTTCTCCAGCTTCTTAACATCTAACCTTAAATCTCAGTACCTCTCTCAGATGGACTCGATTATTACTTTTCCTACAATCCCGCCCTAATCATCCATCACAGGTGTCTGGACAAACCCACTCTTCATGTCACTGCTGTTTGTTCTGTCAGTGACTTTGACACAGCTGACTACCCTGTTGCTGGAAAAAAATAAACCTTAAATTTTTCTGGGTTCTGGTTTCTCCTTTGTTCGCTCATCTGCTGAGCATTCCCTGAGTCCTGACCACTCAAGCACCACACTGGAGGCTGAAGACACAGTGATGGCCATAGCCCTCATGGCCTCATGATGGTCACAGTGTTCTTCACAAGTACTATACACAAAAAATGAAGAGCACATAGCACGAAGAACAAAAGTTGGGGAGTGCAATGGAGACTACTTGGGGCCAGAAAACAGGCTAAAAAGGTATTAAAAAAACCCCCGTACTTGTCAGGTTTATTATCACACTCCTTTTACTTAGACCAGTGATTGACCAACTACAGATGCCCAAAACTGCCTTCTAATACATGACTAGTGTCGAGGCTTCATGACATTGCTAAAGTAGAAAACACAAGAATTTGACTTAGAAGGTTGTTGTTTGATCTGCATTATAAAGTCAATAAATGTCTCTGGATTTGTAAGCTCAGCTAATACATGTGAAAATGAATTTTGGGAAATGAATAAAAAATAAACTACAATAACTTATAAATAATCTCTATGTCCATAAAAAGGCTCTCAATAAAAAGAACTTAGGCAAAGGCATGAGGACATATTATGAATTTCAAAACTTTATTTCCAACATTAAAAATAAAAAAAGTCAGAGCTAGCATGTGGCTCAGTGGGTATAGGCACTCTCCCACAACCTGGTGAGCCTGAGGGGCTCCCTGGAACCCACAGAAGGTGTAATGAGAGAATCAACTCGACAAACTCTGACCTGAAGGTCTGCTCTGTGGCACACAAGCCACTTCATCTACACAGTATAACAACAACCACAACAATAATAAATATTAAAACTCTATTCATAAAATTCATATGCTATTATATGATCATATAGACTCCACATTTCCAGCTTTTGAATATTGCAAAGATGCTGCAATATTCCCCTAGTGAATACGTATCTTCTTAGGTGTCTATTTCTGATACTTTTGTGTATATACAAAGGAGCACAGAATTTCTGGAAAATATGTAATTATATATTTAGTCTTTTTGAAGACTTGCCAAACGATTTTCTAAAATCATACAAGTTCACATCCTCACTATCACAGTAAGAGGATTCTAATTTTCCCTTCTGTAGACAACATTTATGCTTCATTATTGTAATTAAAATCTACACAACTGGTGGGCAGAACTCAGTACAGTGAAACTGGCATTTCTCCAGGGCAGTTGGGCATCTTTCAAGTTCTTATTGTCCATCTTTATTTCTTCGCACAATTTATGGATTACCTTTATATTATAGAGGTTTTATAGTTCTTCCAAAATGATATTTTTCCCATCCTAAAGACTATCTTTTTATCTGATGATAATTTCTTTTGTGCACACAAGTTGAATTCATTCATATTGTGTGTTCGTATGAATCTGGAGGTACACATGCCATGGTACACTTGTTGAGTGTCACTCCTTAACTTCCAACTTGTTTGAGAGAGAATCTCTTGCTGTTCGCTGATGCATAACAGGATAGCTAGTCTGTGACCTTTCTGGAAGCATCTGTCTTGGTCTTCCCTGGAGGAGCTCTGGGATTACAGATGTATTACCATACCCGGCCTATGAGAGTTCTGGGTATCTGATCTTAGGTCCTGTGCTAGTTCTCTAACCACAGGACCTCTCCCCAGTCTGCGTACTTAATTTCTGATGAAATCAACTGATCTTTTTTTTGTCTTATTGTTCTTGTTTTTAGTATGAAATTAGGAAGTTCACTCCCACATCTAAGATGGTAAAGGACTTTTTTTTTAATTTTCCTACAGATTTTTAGGGTTCTATTTCTTATAATCTCCAATGTTTTGAATTGTTATAATAGCTTTAGCATAGCACATTATAACTAGATAAAAGTTTTTCATGGAGGTAAATATAAGACTTGGAAGTTTTTGAAAATTCTCCAATTCTTAAAAGTCATTTTTTGACACTCAAATCTTACTTCTTTAACACTATTAAGAAATTATAAATTAAGTGATACATGATTACCATAAGAACTAAGGGTTAAATATGTGATAATAGATTATATATCTTTAGTTGATTGTCTGTAGCTCAGAGCAGTTAGTTGGATGTCTTAGAGACCATGGGCTAAAAATGACTGACTTGTACATTACAATCTTAATTTTAAAACTTTATCTCCAAAATATATCAAATTGATATCTTGTACTTTTGTTAGTCCATTTTGTCTTTTTTCCCCCACCCCCCATTTTATCTTTTTACATAAAAGATTTGTCTCTTTTTTTCAGACTTATTGAAGTGTATTTTTGACTGAAGGAACTCCAAGCTATAAGGATTACTTGAATATAACACGTTGTGCATTCAACAACTGCCACCTGATTACACAGTTCTCCAAAGGCTGAAACCTCCTGACTCTCCAGCTGAAGACAGATCCCTGGACTCACAGTCACTTCCTGCCCTTGCTTCTGTGTCAGGATCGAGAGCTGGCTCTGTCATTCCTTTCCTTTTGAAGGGATCCCGAGTCTCTGGTTTCTTAGTTGCTCGCCACGCTGTACTCACTAACCTACTCTCAAGTCCTTAGTGCCCTTCAGTTGGGTCATCTTAGTCAAGACTTATCTAGCATAGCACTTCAGTGTCTCATGACTGTCCTCCTCATGAAAAAGACCAAATAATTTCATGGAGCAAAAAAAAAAAATCTTCTAGTAGGACATGCCATTACAACAATGACCTGGACTGGAACTCTAAGTGTCCACATTTCCAAACTACTACATAACACAAGACACAGTGCTTCAGCTACCACCACGAGACTCGTACTTCACAGTCCCCAGGTTTACATTTCTAAACTTCTAAAATCTCCTCAGAGAACTTTCTGTTTTAAAAGAATACATACATATGTATTATTAAATATATATTACATATGTTTATTTCAGTCATTGAGGCAGGATGGAAGGCATATTGTAATTTAGAAGAATCAGGAAAACAACAAGGGAACAAAATGTAGGCATCTGCATTTCCTTCCCACATGGTAGACTTAATTAGCTATGTGTTCCTTATAGAAACACTTTCTTTTTCAGCTTTCTTGCAGCTACTATCTTTACAGAAAAATCTTCCTGTAGCCCCTATGATTGTAAATATAAAAATGTATTATGAATTAAGTCACTGTCTAAGAATACTTCCTTATACTCCAAGCCATTACCATCTCTCAAAAAGTCCACGGAGAAAGTCTAATTATGTGTTTTACCCTTTTGTCATTTACCTTCCATTTGTCATGTTTCAAACATGCAGATCATACGTAATTCACCTTTTAAGAAACCAACAGTGTCTCATCGCCAGTTAGAGTTTAACTTCAACTATACTGAGGCTTTCAAATCCACCAGGATTTGGCTCAACTCAGCTTTGTCCTCATCTCACATTACTTTCCCCGCCTTTGCTATACTCCAGGGAATCAGGTCTTTTTTAGTTACTGGAACATGCCACACTTGCTCTCACTTAGGTCTTGTTTCCTGCTGATGTCTGTCTCAGTAGCCCAGCTCCTCCAGCATTCCCTATGGCATCACCCCCAGCTACACATTACAGACATCATTTATTCCTTAAGGTTTAGCTTAGTAATACCTCACCAGAGAAGTCTTCAAAAACTATGAAACAGTTTACCCATGACTTCCTATAATCTCACAATTCTTTATTTTAGCTCCCAAGCAGCCATCTTCCAAACTTTTCAGTGTATTTGTTCTTTATTTGTTGTTTGTCCCTCTTTAATAGAAATTTTTTTTACTGTTTTATTCATGGGTATAACCCACAGTTCTGTTATTAGTAGGTGGCTGAAAATAATTTTTAACAAACTAAAAAAATAGCCTTGGATGAGCCACATGCAATTATGTTAACCCAGAAGAGGAAAATAACATCAGAACTGCTATGACTGAAAAGCTTACCTCATCCAACACATCCTATACACTTTTACTGAACTAGGATGGAAGAACAATGATTGGCCTATTCTAGCTATCTTCTACTCATTTTAGGGTACATCTAGTACAGGAAGTGATTCTGCAAATGGTTTCTCTGGCAGAGAAGTTTATACTACAGAAATTTCCATACCAAATAAAGAACGACTCAAACTTCCTAAATTAATTACTGCATAATAAAATACCGACAAATTCTGTTTAGAGCTAAGGCAAAGTGTGAATATATTGGTCATTATCATTTTTATGAGGAACACCCTAAGATACAAGATTTTTTCCTAAGTATTACCTTCTAAAATTTTAAATAGGTGAAAAATTAGGTGTTAATGTGGGGGTTTTCTAAACAGGCCAGGATATTTTATCTACTTTTGTTTTTTCGAAATAGCATCATTCTGTAGTTCAGGCTGGCCTGGGACAGGATGTAGCCCAGGCCTTAAATTTACAACAATTCAAGTACCAATGGAATAGTGATGTCATGGTAATGCACATGTGTAATTTTAGTGCTCAGAAAGAGACATGAGGATTCCCTGAGAACTGATGGCCAGCCAGTGTACTGGAAACAGTGATTTCCAAATTTAGTGAGAGATCATTCTCAAAATATAAGGTAGAGGAGGGACTGAGGAAGACATTTCAACCTCCAGCATCCACACACACCTGCATGGATGAACATGTCTGCATAAACAGGTGTCTCATCCATACACATGTGCACACGAACATACATCACATACATCTTTTTAAATTAACACTGAAGTGGAAATAAATTTAAAACTACACACACACACAAATATAAATTTATAGGAAATAGAAAAGTAATTTTTGATCTGTGTCTAAGACCTCAAAATGTATTGGAGAAAGTCCCGTGTTATAGGAAATTTAGGAAAAGATTACTATACTATATATTACTAAGAACAGGTTAGCAGTGATAGAGAAATCCCATGGGCAATAGTAGTGGGTGGTTTGTAAGAGGGCACAAAAACCTTGGTTATTCTGAGGATTGAAACATAAATATTTTAATGAAGCACTGTTGCTTTCCACAGACACAACAAAAGCCTTGCACTAAAATGAACCAATTCCAAGATTGTTGGACACTACGTCAGGGCTTCCTTTCCATTGTCTTGAATACATGGCTGTGTAGGGAGGAATAGACTCAGTGGACAACTTAAGAAGTATTTTATGCCAGGCAAAAAGGCACCTTACTCACAGACATTCCTAACATGGTTTTAATTTCCAGATCTAAGGCCTCAAACTCATAATGTGTGCTCACATCACACACTGCCTCAAAACACACAATTAGCAAACATTCTTGGCTTTTTTTTTTTTTTTGGAACTCCATCTCTTTTCACATAGTTCTGCATCCGATTTCAATCCTTTCCTCAGATACTCTATATTACACACACGCTTTTGCCCTACTATCTTGTAACTTTTAGCTCTCAGTCGGTTACTAAATTCAGAGGAGATACTGCCTGGTTTGTAGTACAGGCTAATAACGTCTGTGTGTGACAAAGCACACTGGATGCTCCCAGACAGAAATTTCCATCGATTATATTACTGTTTGCTCAGCAGTCTACGCTCACAGGAATGTGGGATACTGACATGTTCTTATACCACAGTATCTAACAGCCACAGTACCATGAAACACTTGTGCATGTGTGACATATATATTCATGTGTCTGAGGAACTAGTTCTTTTGCATAGACAGAAGGCAGGAAGAGCAACTGAGTGGAATATAGGCCTGTTTTAAATCCCAGGAAGCTAGAATTAATACACTGAACATGAGGTAAAAACAGAGTTTAAGGTATAAAAGCCATGGATTTAGGGAAACAATAAATTGTCAAACCCCTGAGGTCTAATGCAACAGATCTACAAAGTTGTGAAGAATAATATTCAGTGAAAACTAGGAAAGACACAAAAATAAAAGATGGAATGCTCCAGAACATATACAGCATGTAAAAGGAAAACAGGTATTATTATTATTAGCTGAGAAATCTGTCTATATTGACAAAAATCTTTGAAGTTGTACCAAGAAAAATTAGGAATTGTGGAAGAAACTCTATGGAGGAAAAATATGCCAGGATGGTATAGTGTGTTTAATATACTAGTACTGTTGTGTTTAATAAGAAAACATGCTTGTGTAATTTAGTAATCTTTTAAAAATCAAGCTGAAGAGAGCAATGCTTTTAAGAAATGGCTGTGCTGCTGAGCGCTTGCCTGGTGCTTCCATCTGAGTACTACAGCACAGCTATCCTACAGCACACACCGCAAAACACAGAGCCTCACACTATAAAGACAATATCCTCCTCGCCCCCACTGAGTGAGTCACAATAAAGTTCGACAACAGAGAAAGCGTGTGAACTGTATCAGCATGGCCACGTGGTGTTTTACAGGACATCTTCTGCAAAATTTTAGTGTTCCAAATTAAACTTGATTGCCTTATTCACCTCAGAACTTTACAAAGTAAGAATTAGGTGATATTTCTAGAAGATGAAACCACAACGTTAGTTATTGATGTTACAATATTACCCCAAGTGTATACAAGACATTCATCGCCAGTTTTGGAGCTGTGAAGACATCACTGCTCTCAATTTGCTAGTGTCATGAAGAGCCAGGGAAGATGAAGAAACCACAAACTGGATTAAGTTGGAGAGCTACCGTGCTATAGAAGCCACATGCAAACCCATTGCACATAAAGAGATCACAAACCCAATCTGCAAACAAATGCAGCTGTACAATGAGCAGTACCAGGAGGGGATGCACACACAATGCTAAGAGTCTGACTTTCCCCATTGGGGAAGGGGCAGGCTGGGAAGCAGGTTGGGTTTTGCTATGAAGGATATGTGGGGCATGAATTTGAGATTTTCATGCCTCGGTCTCCCCACTTATATTCCCAATATATGCAAACCCTGTTCCATGTGTAGTTGATTATTATTTAATAGAAAAAAGTCACAGAAAGTATGCTGAAATCAATCAGTTAACAAGTTTGTTTTAAATGTAGGCAGTATGTTTTAGGTATAAGAAAAGAATGTTCTATTATTCTAGCTTCGAATCAATGCAGATGTGATATTAATTTTTAAATTTAAGTTTTATTTTAAAAAGATACAGAAAGAATTGGTAAGAAATTAAGGTCCTGTCTTTTCTAAAAGTTTTTCATTCTGATTCAGGAACTGTACAAGCAATAGATTTGAAAATTGATTAATTATTTTATGAAAATACTTATGTTTGCTTAAGACTTTCCAAATATTAAAATAGCCAAAACTTAATAAGTTAGATTTTTACAGCACCACCCTATGAATTGTATTACAAGTTGTGTACACTGGAGCTTAAAGATCATATTTCTAAAAATAAATAAATATCGAAAATCACATTGTGGAAAGCGGAGAGTTAAGACACATTGTAGTAGGAGATTGCTCATTCACTTCCTGGCTGCCAGGACCCAAATAATCACACAGAAACTATATTAATTACAACATTGTTTGGCCAATGTCTCAGGTGTATTTCTAGCTAGTCTTACATCTTAAATTAACCCATTTCTATGATTTTATATTTTACCACAAGGCTCGTGGTTTGTTACCCCTTGCTTCTTGGGCAAAACTACATGGTGTGTGCCTCCTTCAGCAGCTATATGGCATATCTTTGACTCTGCATACTCTCTCTATCTCTTTCAGCATGGATATATTATGCCCTGCCATAGGCCAAAGCAGCTTTATTCATTACCCAATAAAAGCGACACATATACAGAAGGACTTCCCACATCAACATGTTCCCTCATTTAAAATTAACTTAGCTGCTAAGTTCAAATAAATAATGGCAGTTTGTATTTTGAATAATTTCACAAATATACTGTGGCTTGTAACCCTAAAAAACAAAATACCTCATTGTTATCTCACCTTAATTGACTGGAAACAATTACTACATATTAGTTTTCTAGAAAGCGCTGTTAATATTCTCCACGGGTGTTTACCATTTACCCTCTCAACTAAGATCTATAAGGGACTGTGAATTATCTCTATCTCTGTTTGCTAGGTCTCTGTCAGTTTCCATTAGCAATGTCAAAGACTGTCCTCCCCAAGGCTCTCCAGCCAGTGCTTAACTAAGGAACTACACTTCTGTGCAAAACAAAGGAGTGGGCTGTCATGTGACCGGAAAAGCTTGCAACACAATGCTGTATTCTAGGATGACCTCTAATACAATGAATTGTTTAAGGTATAAAAAATTAAAATGGATAGAACATTCAAAAATGTATAAACATCAGAACAAGATGAGATAGCATGCCATTGCGTTGTTCTTCACAGACACACATCACAGTAGGAAGGCACACAAGGCAAAAAGAATGAATCGGGAGCAACAAGGGCATAACAGTGCAATGTCAGCACATTTAACACCACCTACTGAGAATTAGCAAGCAATTAAATACATCAGAGAGCTCTGATAAATAAACAATTAAAAGATCTGGTATAGACATAGGAATGGACACACTAAGACACCTTCTCATACTACTGCCTCTTACTAAATGTGGGGACTGAAAATTTGACAGTAATAAGAGTCTTCTGAATTCATAAAAACCAAAATTTAATTCAACGTTAAGCTTGCTATGAGTCCAGGGGTTTCTGAAAGTTCTCACTTTTCCTGCACTGTATGGGTCCACAGCAGTCTGGGTTCTGAACACATGATATACACACTGCAACTGCACAGCACAAGTATTCATAGCATGCAAAGCCAATGAACACTGCTTCAAACACTTCGGCTCACATCCGAGACTATGATGTTATGAACTACCATGTTTTCACTGTACATTCAAAATTTCTGCCCTTGTTGAAACAGAATCATTCCGTTATTGAAGTTTCAGTTGCTGAGTTTCATTTAAAAATAAATAAGTTTAGTTTGAGAGTAGAAACAAATTTTGAACAATTTCTGAAATGACTATAACTATACTTTTGCAATTTTGTACTATGTATTTATGAGAAACGACATGTTTGATACCGAGAATTAAATAAAATATCTGACCAATTTTGAAAAACATTGATAGTCTATGTTCTGTATGTTTTGTAATAGCAAATTTTCAACTAAGATTTTCTTATTCATTCATTTATTTGAGAAAGTTTCTCATTGTGTAGCCCATTCAGGTCTGGTTTCATGGCAATCTTCCTGCCTCAGCCTCACAGATGTTAGTTCTTCATATAAAGGCAAACATATCTTCGTATAAAAAGTGCTCTTGTCTTTACACATTGAAAAGCACTACATTTTGCCAGTAATTATTTTAAAAGCCATTATGATTCATCATGTATAACTGATGTGTAAACTTATTTTATAGACCCACATAGAAGGTTTGTGTAAAAATCGCCTGGCTTAAAATGTAGCCATGAGGAAAAGTTTAAGTAGTATTCCTAGGAATACAGGTTGTACCACTCTTTCTTGGAGATAATTTAGCAGAGCATGATAGGAACATACCTTGACTTAACAACTCCACCTAGAAGTTACAATTATGAAGGATTCTGCTGGATAACTATACATATATGCCACCATGTTTTCTAACACCTCCCTTTCCAATTAAACTAATATAAGGCTCAAGTTCACTTTGACTATAATAAAATGTGAATGCCAACTAACTACATCATGGTGCACAACACAGCCTTTGACTTGTGACATGTCACAACAGGCAGCACAAAATATACAAGGATGGCCCTTACAATCCTAGTAACTATGTGCTTTATATGGTGCCAGGAAAACTGGATGCCTCCACAAAAGAAGGAAGCCAGATCTTTATCCTACCAGCAACATAAATTAACAAATATGAGAGTTGAAACTGCAAAAGCACTAGAAAACTGCATAAATGTTTCAGAACATTGGGAGAGGGAGGAGCTTTTGGAAAAGATAGCAAAATACAAGAAAAATTAAAGAAAACATTGTAAGACAAAAATTACCAATAAAGCAATATGAGATTTTAAAAAGTCTACAAAAAGGTGGGGAGGTGGGAAGGATCAAAGGGATTAAGAAGGAGAAGCCATGAACAGGATACACTGTATGGAGAAGAGTTTTCATTATAAATATAAAATAAATAATAACAAAAAGGAAACACAGAGAACTAATTATATTGAATGCAGAAGTTTCTGCTCAACAAAGCCATTGGTGCCCCAAGGTGAAAAACAGCATACTGAATGGGGACTGTCAGTGAGCAAAGTAAGGAACTCGTGCAGTGGAGCAGCAAAACCAAAGTGATCAAAAACTTTGCAGGAGAACTATATAGTCATTCTTTAAATAAAAATGAAGGTTGAGCTGGGGCTCAGTGCTTAAGAGCATTGGCTGTTCTTTCAGAAGACATGGGTTTGATTTTCAACACACACGGTGGCTCACAACAATCTGTAACTCAAGTTCCAGGAAAATTGATTTCTTTTGGCCTTGGCAGGCATTGTATGTGTGTGATGTACCTCTCTCTTTCTCTCTCTCTCTCTCTCTCTCTCTCTCTCTCTCTCTCTCTCTCTCTGTGTGTGTGTATACCCATATACATAAAATAAAATATAAATATACATAAAATAAAGTAAAAAGAATAAAAACAAAACTGGCCAATAGGTGAATGAATGAAAAATGCATAATATCTTTAATTAATTAATAGGGGACTCAAAATTAAAACCAGAATAAGAAATGTCTTGACCCCAATTAGAAGGAAATGTTATATATTTCTAGGAGAAATGAAACCAGAATGGGAATTCTTCAGTGAACTGAAATTAGTGATCTGAAAGATACAACAATTGCCCTGGGTACAGATGCAAAGGAAAAAATGTTGAGCAGACATCTGAAGTACCACAACACTGTTTACAGCTAAAAGAAACCAATGAATACTGAACTAGTGATAAATGGATAGAGAAAACATGGTACAGAAGCAACAGAGACTCCAATGCAAACATAAGAAAATAACGAACTCTGCCATTTCCAGTAATGTAATGAACATAGAAGTTATGTTATGTAAAAAGTAAACCAAGCAGAGAAAAATCAATGCCACATGAATTTTACAAGATATATCATGACAAAGAAATACTCCAGGATTATCATCAAGAATTCAAGAATAAATATTTATATAAACATATTAGAATATCTCATGGCTCACAATTACTAAATAATAATAACTAACACATTTAATTTAAATTTAAAATATCCAATAAGATTTTTCTATTAGGGTTGGAGATACCATTCAATGAGTGCATGCCTATCATAATATAAGAATCCCTGGAGAGGTTGAGGTGGAGGTGGAAGGATCAGAAGTTCAAGGTCATCTTCAACTACACTGCTAGCTCCCTGATATCTTGTGATACATGAGACCCTACTAACCTCTACTTTACATTTTTATATATACAAAATTTATACACATACAAAAACCTGAGTTAAGGTATATACACACCACATTTTCTTTTAAAATACATTTTTAATTGAAATAGAATTTCATAACATACTCCTCTCTTTTTCTTCTCTCTAGCTCCTCCCATGGCCTACCCAAAGGTAAGATCCTCTTTTTCTTCAGCCATTATTGTTCCATACACATTCACATATGTGTGTGTCCGCATGTGTGTATGTGTGAATGTACATATGTGTATGTACCACATTCTCTTTATCCATATAATCAAAGGTTTTATAATGAAAGAAGACAGACACAACTCAAGGAACAAGAGACTTCAAAATTGTTCTTTATGTTTTAAAAGATGAGAAGTAATCTTATTGGTTCAGAATTTGTTAAAATCATCCAAAGAAAGGTGGTCACTCTGAAAACAGATGTGCCCTGACGCACAAGCATCCCATCTACTCTAGCACATTGCTGTACTTTCCCAACACGTCGCTATGCTTCCAAGCAATCAAAACCTTTCCTTGTCTCTTGCGGGGAGTGACCCTTCATAACTTTTTACTGTTATATTTTTAGTATTTTGAAGTAATTCCTATATACAGTATATGGCCAACAAACAGCAAATGACAATGAATGCAACCACAAGAGCAACAACCCCAAAGTCAAAGAAAACACAGGTCGGTCCACCTCTAAGACAGAAACCTAAGAGACAAGGCAAAAGAGACACTTTCTGAAACATAAGTCGAGAGAACAACAGGAATGAATAGCCTGTGTCCCCTTCTACAGCAGGAAAGGGAGTTTGAACTCGGACTGCAGCAGTATGGTCCCTTCTGCAACAGGAAAGGGAGTTTGAACTGGGATTGCAGCAGTGTGGTCCCTTCTACAACAGGAAAGGGAGTTTGAACTGGGATTGCAGCAGTGTGGTCCCTTCTAAGCAGGAAAGGGAGTTTGAACTGGGATTGCAGCAGTGTGGTCCCTTCTACAACAGGAAAGGGATTTTGAACTGGGATTGCAGCAGTGTGGTCCCTTCTACAGCAGGAAAGGGAGTTTGAACTGGGATTGTGGTGGTGATTTCAGGAAGTCTCAGAGTGGCCCACCAGCTAAGTCATTAAACTAGGTGAGGACATATTGCAAACCCACCTGTAGTAAACCACAACTTCACGTTAATGGGCAAGAATAAACAGAACAAGGCATGTGTACACATTTGAAGAAAGTCATATCATGAATTTGGACTAGTGTTTAAGTAATCAATCAGCCTTCCACAGCATCTCCACATTGATGGTTTCTGCATGTTTGGATTTAACCAAACACAAGAGAAAAACAGTTGGGAGATATCATGCATGTGCACTGGACATGTAGATTTCTCTTGGATCTTTCATGAACAATACAGTCAACCAACAGCAGTTATATCATTGCAATTGTACTAGATAGTACTCCTGCCTCCGCCCTCGCCACCTGCAGCAGGCAAGAGAGGGGACCAAGCCCCCACCCACTCCTGCCCACAAACTACAGTACCAAGAGAGCAGGCCCTGTACGTTGCATGGGCAGCACAGTGGAGCTGACCCTACCAACAGGGACTTGGTGAGTGGTCCTGAGAGTTTGAGCATGAGAGAGAGAGAGTCCCACCTCCTGCCCCGTGCCACCTGTGGCAGGCAGGAAAGGTGGCCTGAGGTTAGGCAAGCAAGAGAGTTAGCCTTGCCTCTCATCAGCTGCAGCACTCGAGAGTGGTCCCTGCACCTCCCCTGGCAACACAGTAGAGAGAGCCATGGTGCTGTAAGTGTGGGTGAGCTGGTGCGGAGGACACAAAAGCAGGAGAACCAGCCCTGTCTCTTCCTCATTGCTACATAGGGTGAACTGGCCTGGACAATGCCGAGAGCTCTACATGGTGAGGACCAGGGAGAGCTGGCAGGTTGACCAACCCTGCAACTACCCAGACCCAGAACCAGGGTTAGGAATTGGCCCACTCCAGCATCCATTCAAAACTGCAGGATCTCCATAACACAGGACAACAACAGGATATTCAAGGGGGGTACCTAAGTGAGGGTCCAGTATCGGGGTGCAGCAGAAACCACAGGCCTTTAAACAGACCAATGACTCACTGCAATTAACATATGCAATAAAGATGTATGGACTAAAGGGCATACTCTGTGCTCAGTGCATCACACTACAGCTTCCACAATGAGATTTTTCTTTCTTTAAATTTTCTTTTGTTTTATCTTGGGGCGAAGGTTGCAAGGGCAGAGAGTGGATGCAAAGGGGCAGGGAGATGAGTGGGATCAAGATGCATGGTATGAAATCCACGAAGAGGCAGGAAAATGGTAAATTAGAAAGGGGAATAAAGAGGAAAAACGACATTAAAAAATATTAAAATATAGGAAGTAAAATTCAGAGAAAAAAGAGGTTTTCCTGAAAATGTAATGATGATGTGGTAAAACAGAAACAGGTAGAAAATAAATATATCTGCGTTTTAAGGATTGTTTTCCATATCCTATGTGAACCCAGATATTTTAAAGCAAATCAAATAAAAATTTAACCTTATCTGAGTTTTCCTGAATTTAATTTTTGCAATCATATTAAACAAGCTAGATTATTTAAAGTCTAAAAAGAAAATTTTCTTGATTTTTGGTATTCTAAAATGAATAGTACAAGAAATGTAATATTCCATATTTATTTGTTATAAATAATTTTTTCTGCTATAATTAACAAACTACACAATTCCCAAACTTTAAGCTATCTTCCTAACATACAGATAAAATGTCACACTCATGTAGTTGGCATGATGAAAAGAATGCTTCAATACAATACATTCAAGCAACTCTAAAACTTTGATTCCTGTCAAAAGTCAGCTCCAAATGGTATCATGACAGAGTCTACAAATTTCATCACAGTAATTGTGAACTCATCACTAAAGCAGTTTTCTTGCTGTGCAGCTTTTTTTTTTTTTTTACATGAAGGTGCTTTTATATAGCAAAAATAAGTCCATTTTATCTTTTCCCAGACTTTTATAATGTGTTATTCTAAAGTTGTCTAAAATAAAAGTAGGAAATTAGGAGATGCTGGAAGAGATTGGTTAATTAAGGTCTTTTAGCTTTCTGAATTTTAAGAATTAATGTTCATTTGATACTGAGGTCACTGCTTCTTGCTTTGTCGAATCAGACATAAAGAACCATGCACTAGAATGAGCAAGAGTGTATTTCCTGGGGCTTTTCATCGCAATGACAGCCACCATTTATCATATTAGCCTGCACACTAGACGATCCTAACACGAATGCTTCCTATCTTAGAGTGATTCAGTCTCACACTTGAAATAGAACAGACAGTACATCCTGGAAGATATAAAACCAAACACCAGCTATGGAAACAAACAAATTCTTCCGTAAATAAACCTTGTTTTTTAAACACAATAATGACTTTATCAAACAGAGGAGAATAGGTGCTTTCGTAATAAACCTATTCTTCAAAATTTTCTATTCCTCATGACTGTGTACAAATGGTCTACAACTTAGAAGAGCCTAAGTTAGATTTTTTCACCTTCACAATGATGCAAAGTCACAATGTAGTCAGTGTAAACTAGACTTAGAAAGTTGGCCGCTTCTCAGGCTAGGGAAATGCATTGTATGATACCGTTTCATGACTCCTGCAAAAAAATTCCTGTAGGCAGCTAAAAGCTCCGTGTCCCACACACAAGGTTAAACCACTGACACTCCCCAGTGCACTGGCTGCAACTCAGGGTGGATATACTGGGACACAGTGTCATGGTTAGCCAGAGAACACCTGTGATTTGACTGACAACAAATATAGTAGTCAAGGTCACTGCTTAGGTGCTCTCATTAAAGTAGCCGAAGCTTTCGTTTTGGCTCCTTGTTTGTTTGCTGTTGTTTTGTCCTTACTAATTTTTAAAGATAATATATACAAAGATATGGGCTTCATTATAGTATTATTATCTATATAGATATAAAGATGTATAGACATATATATCATCAGTGATCTTATTAAGTTCATTACCCTGTCATTCCGTCTTATTCCACCAGCATTCCACTTAATATTAGCATTTCTAAAGTTAATATTAAAATTTATTGACTATAAAATGAAACATTCTCATGCACATAGTATATATATATATATATATATATATATATATAATATCCTATGGTTCTAAAAATGAGTTTGTTTCTACTTGAAAATTCAGAATATGTCCTCAACTTCTGTCGTGTTATGAAGAAATAGAAAAATGAAAAATGACTTGGGGTAAAATCAGAATTATCTACATATCTGCACCAGTCACAGGACAATGCTTTATCCTGTACATGGTTGACAAGTATGTGCATCCATCCAGAACAATACTAACCCACAGCTTCTAAACATACACAACCCACACATCAAAGACATCATGGCACACTTATATATACTTCAAACCACTGGACTCCCCATACATAAAACCTGCATCAACACATGTGCAAGCTCCATGTAATCAGAGACCATGTCAGGGATGATGAACAGTACTGCAACAAAAGACTGCTGCTTGAATCATCTATATTTCACACAAAAAATCTTAAAGAATTTAATAAATGAATCAATGATACGTTTTTTTTATTTATTTTCTTTATTATTGTTAAAAGAAGAATTTACATTTACTCCCCTTGTTCCCGGCCCTCCCGCTCCCCCACTACCCCACCACCCTCCCCCTGCTTCTTTAAGATGGGGCAGGATACCC
>JAQHUG010000166.1:3655146-3739311 GCA_028555095.1 Dicrostonyx torquatus
CTACCACTAATATTACAAATTAGTTTGCTCCAAACAATGTGTGTGTGTGTGTGTGTGTGTGTGTGTGTGTGTAGTATGTCTTCCACAGTGTGTGAGTGTGTCTATGCTTTTACACGTGATGGCCACAGCAGAACTTTCAGTGTCTTCTTCCATCACTCTCTTCCGTATTCCTTTGACGACATGTTCACTGAACCAGAAGGGCTCCCAATTCTCTATGCTGGTTGGTCACAGTGACATTAGACTACGTCTGTCTCCATCACAAAATTCTGGGGTTTACACATGCAGCCATGTCTGACTATTTAAATGGGATCCCAGGACTTGAACTCAGGTCCTCATGCTCATAAAGCATGAGGTAACTCAACATATTCGACTTTCACCAGTCTGAGATTCATTTTTTTCAAAACTTTCTTTAGAGTTTTCAAAGGTTTTTTTTTTATTTATTCACCTGTAGTTTTCCACGAAGATCATTTATAGATGATTTAATTCATCTGTCAATTAATTAATTAATAAACAACTTGGCATTACTACCTTATACTATTCCTCTGAGGGTCAGGTTTCCTTGTTTAGTAGCCCCTAGATCATGATGCAGACTATGTAAGGCCATTGTCCTGCAACCACAGAGAGAGACAATGCAAAGCCATTGTCCTGCTACCACAGAGTGAGATGGAATAAATCACCTGTACTCTATGCCATCTTAGAACCAACCGAAAGACTGCCCACTCACAATTGTATACTTTTCTTGTTTTGATATGTCTCATATGTATTGGTAATATCAAACAAGCGCCATGCCATGGCACACTGAACACCACCAGATTATTATGGTGTTGCTGAGACTCGTAGTAAATCAGGAGGTGATATTTAGTGATGGCAGCAACATATCCAGTTTCTGCAGTCATGAAGCAGCATCAGTCAGATGGGCAGCACCTGCACCTTCTAGCAACTCTCACTTCAGGGCAATATTCACATTGCATGTGGTATATGCTTACTTACGTGCTACATATAGATAGATTTTTTAAAATTAGGTTTATTTGTGTGGGGGGGTATGCATTCACGTCACAATATATGTGAAAGTTGGAGGACGAATTGTGGGTGCTGGTTCTCTCCTTTCACCTTATAGGTTTCTGGAGATCAAATTCTGGTTGTTAGGATTGACAGTAAGTTCCTCTACCCACTGAGAAATCTTATTGCCTCATCATCTCCCGCCAAAAACAAAAACAAAACAAACAAACAGAAAAAACAAAACAAAATCAAACCCACACTTCTTAACAAGCCACTTTAACTCATATGCTGGGCAAACAAAAGGAGGTGAGCTCTGGTACAAAGTTTAGTTCACAGTTAAAATCATGTTTGAATGTATACACAAGAGTCTTTAAAAAATTACCAAGAAACAGTCGGGCATTGCTGGCCTTTAATCCCAGCTCTCAGGAGGCAGACACAGGCAGATTTCTGTAAGTTTGATGCCAGTCTGGTCTACACAATTAGTTCTCGGAGAGTCAAGGTGATAAAAAGAAGCTCTGCTGAAACAAACAAACAAACCAAGGAAACCAAAGAAACCCTTCACTTTAATTAGCTAGAGTAGGAAAAAGGTAAATTTATTTATGGCTCTTTACCTACAGGATCAAATGTTTTTGGACAATCTGACTGATGACTCATGAAAGACCTATAAGCCATATCTTCATAAGTATTTGTTGGTGGGGTCATAAGAGTTTGCTTAGTAACTCAGGTGGATCTACAAAAACTCATCAGAGAGAGAATTTAAATAGCTTACATTCCAAATGTTTTCAAGCTGATATTTATAAATAATAGGACTAATGGATACTTAATTTGACTCAGTCATAAGGTAGTATCAGATATTTTGTATCTATCAAATGACAAAAATGTATACAGAAATGCTCGAACAACTTACCAAAGCAGCCACAAGTAAACAGTAGCCTACATGCCATCATTAGGACTCGAGCAAAGAATGTCACAGGTTGTACAGTAAGTATTTTCCCTCCATGGGAAAAAAAACTTGTGCCAAGGCATAGTAACACATAAATAGTCTTTGCATTAAAGGTAAAGGCCGGGATATAGAGATCTTACTTTAAAAATATGAAATGAGGAAATGGATCAATGCAGAAGGAATACAACCTGGGTCCTATATTAATGATTTGCTATCAGAAATATCACCACTGAAAGTCCAATTGACTATAAGACTAATGTATGTTTGAATTTACAGTGTAATAATTATTTTAAAAATCTTTTTTCATATATATTTTGAAAAATATTTTACATAGGATAGTATAAGCAAGATTTCCAAGTAACACTCCAACTTTTAGGACAAAGACAAGTATAATTTTGTGGAAAACTTTAACTCTTGTTGAACCACATGTCTAATGCTATGGAATAATAAAATCATCTGTCTGATTTACAGTTACTGTCCTTTTATTTCCAGCCGACTTGTTTTATGTTGGAAGTCTCAGCTGGACATAGGTAGACATACTCAGGCACTCCTGTATAAGCACATTACATAGTCAATTACTTTCTTAACTTTTCTGTATTTCCTACATAGAAATCAAGATGATTTTTAGCCATTTAATACCTTATAGGATTCAAATACTGTGACATTTGACATTTACAATGAAGAAAAAAATGTCATTACAGAACTGACAGTCTGATAGTTTTTATTTTATAAGACAAATACAACACAATTCTTTATTTTATTTTATTTATTTATTTATTATGTATACAACATTCTCCCTCCATGTATGCCTGCAGGCCAGAAGAGGGCACCAGATCTTATTACAGATGGTTGTGAGTCACCATGTGGTTGCTAGGAATTGAACTCAGGTCCTCTGGAAGAACAGTCAATGCTCTTAACCACTGAGCCATCTCTCCAGCCCCCAACACAATTCTTTTAACAGTAACCTGTCGAACATGTTGTTCGAGGGAACTTATGAGAGTCACACTCTTCCATCAAAGCACATTCCCACTTGTGAGCAAACAAGTGGCCTCTCTTCTTTCCAGAACTCAGTGTTAGGGGTTTATAATGCATGTCTGTGTGTGTACATTGTCTATGCATCCATGTGTGTGTGCACACATGTGTGTGTATGTGTATGTTTGTATATGTATGTGTGTGCATGTGTGCATATGTGTATGTGTACTCACTGTGCCATCTCTAATATTCAACTGGTCTGAAGCTCTCCTTGGAGAGTCATTGAATTCTTTAACAGTCTTTTGGCATTTTTGCCTTTTAAATGCCTTGAATATTGATGCTCTAGCATTTCGCTTCTCTACTGTTTAAACCAGGAAAAAATTTATAGTATTTACAACATTTTAACTCTAGTTGTCTTGAAGGGCCCCAGGGTTCTACTTTCAATGTGTTATACAATGGATGTATACAAACTATTGTACTTGATATTCCAAAATTAAACAACTTGCAATTTTATGATGAAATGCATTTTATTTGATGGTTTTTTATTTATATTATATAATATGTTTGAATTATTATGTAATAAATCATTGGTTTTAGAGCACAGACTCAGTTTTAAGAATTGCTTTGTATTGGTATAGTGGTATAGACCAGTGATCCCAGTTATACAGGAGGCCATGAGAGCAGAACCATAAGTTGAATCAGGTCTCAGCAACTGAGAAATACTATCTCAAGTGGAAACACAGCAGGCTGGGATGCAGCTCAGGTGAGTTTGCCTAGCATGTACCTGGCCCTGAGTTCAATTACTATACATCCAGTGTTAATACTTAAAATACTAATAAAAGTGTCGTTAAACTGTCTGACAATTGTAACTGAATGTATAGCAATAAATATTCTAAGTAAACATAGCTCATATTTGACTTAAATTTCATATGAAATACATTATTTTAGCTCTGCATATTGGGTGGAGTTTGGGGATGACTAACAGATTTTTGTTATTCATAAGTTGTGAAATTCCAAACGAATAAGAAATCTGGATCAGTTGCTTTCCTGAGCATTAAGTCACTCTTATAATGCCAAAGTTATTGTTGCTTAGTAACCTGCATTAGTACTTTATGTTTTTAAAAAAATTTAGTAAAATAACAATAGCAATAACAACAAAAAACTCATCTCATTTTGGCTTGTTTTTATAATAAGGGAATTATACAATTAGACCAAATATGTCTTTACCATATAAATGCATTGCAACTGTTTAGTTTTATTTCTCTCTGTTATTGAGATAATTCAAGCATAAGCATACCCTTGGGCTTTGCAGTTCAAGGAGATTTACAGCACACACGATGACGAGATCTATCCAAGTATATCCATTATTTCACAGTCTCACATGAACCTTCCTAGTCAATCACCCACGCAGAGATGAGGCTCAGATTTTCCACTCCATTTCCACTGCTCAAATTACTTTTGCTGGTCCTCTAGCCTCTCCTACCAGATGTAAATTAGATGACTTGGTGCCTTGCCACAACTCACAACACTTTAATGAATGATCTGGCTCCATTAGGACCAGTTTTTACTAGATTATCTTATTAATGTCTAATTGGCTACTTATTAAGGAAATATTAGAAGATTTATTTAGATATTTGATTTTTATTTCAAATATCAACATCTATTCATTTTCATAGTTTGCATTTCTTTGTTGAAGTATCCCATATTTTATATATTCCATCTATTAATATGTTGAATCAACTTTGGGCTTATTCTGGCACATATACTTGACTTTTATTTTTTACTTATAATGTGCCATATTTTAAGTCATTCTTTACATATTTAGTATATTTTTGTTGAATTTTGTATATTGAAAACACTATGTTCCTTCAAGTCTGAATTATGAGAGCTATAAAATATATAGGGATTTGTTTCCTAGACAATTCATTCCTGAGGAGTCAGCTTTACCTAGATGAGACTTAATTTTAGATTTTCTTAAGATTGTTTTTGAATAATTCTTACTTTAGGTTTAGGTGATTCGTCTAACAAAGTTCTCAATAGGGAAAAATAACATTATTGAAGGGGCACTACATCCAAATGTTTGCACACACATGCATCCACTTGCTGATGGACAACACTGATTCTTACAGGTTTTAGTAACTGGCAAAATTTTATCTGAAAGCAACATGTGTGGTGAAATTGCATATTTAAATGTTACATAGAATTTAGAAACAAGGGAATAATAATCCATAGTTGTTTATCACTATTTTTAAAAGATAATTCTTGCTATTATCAGGAAATCTAAAATAATTCAGTTTTGAGGGTGGCATATCACTACAAATGCACAATAGATTGAAGCTTATCATACACCAAGACAATACTAAAGACACATCAGTGCACTGCAGTCAGGAGCTAACTGCCTTGGAAACCTCTGCAAATAGCCTCAGATCTGCCTAGTGCTGCATAGAGTCCAGCCCCTTTCCCTCATCTTGAGAATACTACTAGTAGTGAGTGCTATGGCCCATTTTTCTGAGATGCCTACTAGGTGTCTTCTAGCATTCCCACTGACAAAGTCCCTTTACACCATACTTATCAAGGACTTTTAGATGCTTAGTTATAAATGCAGATCTCTAATATATCCATCAGATAATGACCCAAGAGTGCCAGACACTGGAAGCATTTACTGAACAGGTCATATCCTACAAGATTCTCAGAGAAGAAGGACTCATATGCTTTAGAGCAGACTCACACATGAAAACAGGAATGGTGACTGGAACTCTTGATGTAGGATTCCCCTTTGTATGCTGTAAATATGTTTTATTACTATTGGTTAATAAAGAAGTTGATTTGTTCTATGGCAGGAATAAAGCCAGGCAGACAATCTGGAGAGAGATATAGAAAGTAGGTGGAGTCAAAGATATGCCATGTAGCTATCCAAAAGAAAAGGATGCCGAGAACCTTACCGAAGACCACAGCCTCGTGGTGATAGGCAATACACAGATTAATAGAGTTGGGTTAATTTAAGACATAAGAGCTAGCTAGAAATATACCTAAGCCATTGGTCAAACAGTGTTGTAATTAACATAGTTTCTGTGTGACTATTCAAGTCTGGGTGGCAGGGAAAATGAAAGTGCAATCTCCGTTTACAGGCTCTGCCTCTCATGTAATACTCTCAAAAAAGAAGCTTGGGTTTCCAATATGCCAGTTATATAATCTAATCTAAATAATCCCCCACTTAAACAGACACATAGTTCTGAAGTCTCAGAAAAAGTTAAGTCAGACTTGCTTTAAAAGATCCCAAGCATGGGCTGGTGAGATGCTAAGTGCTTAAGAATATTGACTGTTCTTCCAGAGGACCCAGGTTCAATTTTTTAGCACCCACATAACAGCTCACAACTGTTTGTAACTGAAATTCCAGGGGCTACAACACCCTCACACAGAAATACATGCAGACAAATCACCAATGCACATAAAATAAAAATAAATGAATGAAAAAGAAATAAAAAAAACCCCAGGGTGGTGTAGTGTTGCATGCCTTTGATTCCAGCACTTGGGAGGCTGGGGAAGGTGGATATCTGTAAGATTGAGGCCTGTAGTGGCATTTCAATTGTATTTTAATAAATAAAGCTTGCCTGAAGATTTGAGGGTAAAACAGCCCCACTGGTCAGCCTTACAGACCAGGTAATGGTAGTATATACCTTTAATCCCAATAAGCCACTATGACATGCACCTTTAATCCCACTAGGCACACAAGTTGCCATAGAAACTGGGTGGTGCATGCTTTTAATCCTAGTCCTAGAGAGGATTATAAAACGGGAGGAGACAGCTCTTAACACACAATCTCATTCTGAAATTCCAGGATGCAGAATTGCTATTTCGGACTGAGGTTGAGGTAAGATACAATGGCTGGCTATTTTACTTTTCAGGTATTCAGGTTGAACCCCAATTTCTGTCTTTGAGTTTTTATTAATGGGGCTTCAGAGACTGGCCTTGTCTATAGAGGGAGTTTTAGGACAGGCAGAGCTACACAAAGAAATCCCATATCGAAAAATAAAAAATAATCAAAGCACATAATTTTTTCCCTTAGACTACTTTCTCTCACATATACCCTTGGAAATTGGAACATTCCAAGCACAGGAGAGTGCAGGGATTTGGATTTGGACTGGGGTTGGGATACTCTATTCTGATTCCGTCACCACCTGCTAATTTGAGCAATAATTAAGCACATAAACACAAAAGAACCTTCTGACCATTGACTGCAAGAGTCCTTATCCACTCATTTTAGTAATTCTCTGATTATTCAAAATTTCTGGCTGAAATAGTGAAAACTGGCTCTGCATTCCCTATTGACAGGCTAGTTTCCTGCTTAGCTGGAGCTAGTGATTAGTTCACTTTACTCTGGTTGAGAAGTCTTCCAAATGAACCCGGTCTGCTTTAGGAGACATATTTGTCCTCAGATAAATGTCCCCAGGCATTTAACTTGAGTATCTTTTGTAGTCATAGTCGCCTATGGGAATTATTGAGTACAAATTAGCCCTGGGTTACGTGTGTATCACATACCCGAAGGTGCTGTTGCTAATGGGAGGTTTATTTTACAAAGGAAAAGTTCAACTGCTATACGTACTTCAAACAATCAAAACCAAAGTTAAAATAAGATCTCTTTCCTCCTATGTATTTGAAGTCTTTCGAATGCATCAAAAACAAAAACAAAAACAAACACTTCTTAATTAAAGAGATGTACTGACAAAATTTGCTTTCCTATTATGTCCAACAATTCACTTGGATTACAGATGTGATGATAAAAGGTAAACCATGAAAATCCTATGAGAAAAATTCTCATTTGTAAAAGTATTTTAAGACATGAAAAGAACGAAATACAAAGAAAACAGTGTAAGCTTGAATCCACAAAAATAACTAAAACTTTCTGCTTGTGTAAATGCAAGAAAATAAACCTACAACACATATGCCTAGAAAAGCAGGGTTGATTATGTGTAAACAATTCTAACAGCTAAGAAATGGGAAAGTGAACCATAGAGTAAATGTTTCCACGATTTGAAGAAACAGTTGACAAAATTAAACATGGCATTTTCAAAAAATACCTGAAAAACTATTAAGAAAAATGAAGATTAAAACCTCAATATCACATACTAACTAGGACAATTTTTATTCCAAGACAGGGTTTCTCTGTGTTATAGTACTAGCTGTCCTGGAACTAGCTCTTGTAGACCAGGCTGGCCTCGAACTCACAGAGACCTGCCTGCCTCTGCCTCCTGAATGCTGAGATTAAAGGCATGAGCCATCACCACCTGGGTAATGACAATTTTTAAAAGGCTGTTATCAATAAGACTTATAAAAGATGCGGACCCACTAAAATACTCATGAATTAACAGAAGGAAGGTAGAATTTGTCAACTCTTATGAAAAACACTGGCTGACTTTTATAAGAGTGAGTACTTCATCTGACCCAGATATTATATTACTAAGTATTCACATAAGAGAAATAAGAGCTTAACTTTGCAACAATACCCAAGTATTAGCAGTGATTTTAATGATAATAACCAAACAAATAGGAACACATTGTTAATAAAATTGCACAAACAAACTATAAAACTAGATGATGCCTATTATCAATAATAAAAAGGAATAAATTACATTTGTAAAATTGGGACTAACTCTTAAAAACATGTGGACCAGAACAAACCAGAAGTAAAGGCTACATAATACAAGATTTATTCAAACAAGATAGAGAAAGACCTATGGGATGGCAGCAGATCAGAGATTGCCTTCAATAGGTATGAGCAAAGGAGGGAAGAAGTAAACTAGAGAGATTAAAAATGTTCTAAGTTTATTTAAAAACATATACTATATATGTGTATGTATACATATACAGATAATTTTAAAAAATTCCAACACTTAGAATTATAATGATCCCCAAAGAGACAGATTAACTAACAACAACAACAACAACAACAACAAAAAAAAAAACAAGTGTGAGGCATGGGAAGCTTTCCAGTGGTTTGTTATGCAAGTCAAGGAGACTTCCCAAAATAATAAAGGATATTGCATTGCTTTTGTTTGCTTCACAGAAATTCATCTCCCAGGTAAATTCCAAGTAAGACCTTATTGTTAATGCTAACACACACGTTGGATACATACATCATGGACATGTGCATGTGTACACACACACACACACACACACACACACACACACACACAGAAGGAGGTTCACACAGACATCAGCACAAACCTCCAAAAATGTGGTACCAGGGGGGGCAGGCAAACAAGAAATGATAAATCTCTAGGAGGTAGGGAAAAAGGGCAGGGCAGAATTAAGCTCCTCCAAAGAGCAGCAGGCCAGAATGATACTGCCGTAAAACTGATTTTGAACTTATGGCCACTCAAAATGCTAAGAGAATGAATTTGTGTTGTTTTCAGACACCAAATTGATAATGCTATAGTGAACACACTATACTAGGAGAAATTAGGAAAATTAGGAACATAATAAACTGCTAAACATATAAATTTAAAATGATTGAAAAGAGTAACTATGAATAATATTATGTAACAAAGTGATTTCCATCCCTGGAACATTTGTGCTCTGTACAAAAGATAGCTTTACGCACAGAGAGGCAAGCTCAGTTGTTATCTGTGATCTTAGGTATGATAAATGAACTTGACATACAAATTAAGTTTAATAAGTAATATTTTCACTATAATCCTACCAGGAATGGCTTATTTAGGAAGAATAGAGGTGACTATGGTTTTTTTTTTTTTAGAAATGTAATAAAGCAGTTTTAAATAATGATGAAATGGGTATAATTAGCTAGAATATGCCTTACAATAAAGACTATGAAACAACAGTAAATAAAGTAAAACTATAACAATAGACCCAAATAGATATCCTGTGGCCGAGTCTGGTCAACATAAAGTCTGGTATGATTATGGTAGAGAAGATGATCTGACAATGGTTAGGCTGGTACAACCAGATTGCACTTGAAAAACAATAAAGAAAGAATCTTTATCCCTAAATATTTTAAGATGCAAGCAAATTTAACACACAGAATATTCAAACTTGGATCATATCATACAAAGTTATTTCAAGCACAGAGGTAAAAGGAGAATGATAAATTTAACTATATAAAGTTTTAAACTATATCACTTTTTCATTAAAACATGGGAGTAGGGGCTGAGTGCTTTTAAATAAGCAGATAACATAAAAAACAGCAATACTGATGAAAAACTCCTATACTTTTCAGAATGCAAGCTAATTTCAAATTATATTTCTATGACCAAGTAAACTTTTTCTTAAGAATCTATTTTAATAATTGTCATAAATAAACACAAAAGTTTAAATGATATAATACCCTGTGTTATTCACATTAAAAAACACTGTAAACACTAATCAATATGTGTATTGTAAAGACAAGCAATCAACAAAACAAAGAGCTAATATAAAAGAGTTTTTAAATTGCAAGTCGATTAATTTCACACATGGACACGTGTTTTGTTCAAATTCACCAACAATTCCCTTCTCTCCAATCTTCTGTATCTCTCTAACACTTTTCTTCCTCCTTTTTAAAAAACCCTCTAAGTCCAGTTACTAATCATACGTGCACTTGTGCATGGCACAGTATACGGAATTCTTCAGAATTTGATGGTAAGACTCCATTGTGGAAGACATCCATATTTGAGTCAGAATGTGGAGAAATCAACATAGCACCTACCTGAAAGGTTCATTCAGACTGGCTAGCTTACATAATGCTAGAAGGTTCTATGCACATGAACAAAGGAAAATATATTCAACAGTCTGACAGGCCTATGAATCCTGTGAACTACAATGTTTCAAAATTTGCAGCTGGTACAAAAACAACACTAATGTTCTGAGAGTAACCAACTACTTATTGACTGGGTTGACAGCATGGTCTACAAAATCAAACTCAGACTTGGTACTTTTAACTGGACCCAAAACTTATTCTGTCCATGTTATAGGCCCAGAGAACCTAAAAGAATAATTCTGTTAAATCAATGAGGTAATGAACTGAACCTTATGTTCTTCCCTTTATGCTCATCTAGATAAGCACCTCTCTTAACAATCATCAAATGAATTTCTTTTTGAGGACTATCAATACTACAGAGACCCAGAACTGGTATTCTGAAACTGTGGGGTGTCCCGCTCTAAATTGAACATCTATATCATACTCTGTTACCGTAGGCTTGGGGATTATCACAGAATAAGATCAGAAAGATCCTAAGAGCCAGAAGGAGAAGATGTCTGCAATGAAACATTATTTGCTGGCCATAACAGGACCACTAAGCTGATGAGCTCACATAAGATCTAAATAAGTTTAATCTAACCAAAATCCAAATGGATGGGTAAGGAGCTCATGAGGTTTCCCTTCTTCTCTCTGATAGAGTCATTTGCTGCATGGGATGAGAGATAGAGTCCGTTTGCCAGGGATGCAAGCCTCAGAAGAGAGAATAGTTATGAAAAATAATTATTTTTCCAAATAGATGTCCTAATTCATAAGTATAGTAATTTTATTTTCAAAAAACATTTAAAGAAATGGAAGGCCTAACAGGGAGAAAACTGGGGTTAAAGCTTAGGAGAGTATCTTTAAAGAAAGCTATCAAGTGCCAATTCCTACACATGTGATATGAGTGAGGTAGTTTAGATTTTAAAAATGTATCTAGAATGACTAAAAAGGAAGAACTGGGCATTTGGTGTTACTTATTATTTTGTATTTTATTTAACTTATTAAAATGAGGCTCCTAAGGGAAAAAATCCTGCAAACGACCACAACTGAGAGCAAGTCACTTATAAAGAATAAAATCAAAATGCTTGAAACTGAAGTGCATTTCAGGTTCACACCTGGCAAAATATAGCATGGTATTACTTTCTATATTTGATAATTTAGTGGGTGCATATGCTATGCATACCTTTAAATCTTTCTGCTTCCAGTTTCCTCAAACTACTCAGGAAAATATAAAAAAAGGACTCTCCCTTTTCTTCCTAACATAAAATTTGCATGCAAAGTGAAAAAAAGTGTAATTCATTTTGCTAATACAAAATAAAGAGCATGCTTAAATTATTTCAACTTTCATGGGTGTAGAAATAAGGTGTTTCTTAAAAACTGAAAATCACCTTGCTCTATTTATAGCTTGTTTGATCCCATTGGGATAAAGGATGCCCCAGGATCACAGGCATATGAAGGGTGATCTAGGAAAGTACTCCCATACAGCTCATCATCTCCAGGTGAGATGCAGCTGGACCTCAGAGCTGCTATCCCTTCCCTCAGAACCTAACCAGCAAGTGCAGATAGACGCGACAAGATGATGCAACCTGATAATATCAGCAGTGATGGGGTGAGAGAGAGAAAAAGCAATCTAAAAGCACACTTCTAACAAAACAGAAATAAGAAAAAGACAAGGCATACTTCATTGAATACTGATTTATATTCTTTTAAACTTTAAAAATACAATAAAAACCATTTTCTTGCTTATTGCATTTTCTGCACTCATTTGAAATTTTCAAACAAATACAGCAAAAATAGAGAATCTTTATTAATGATCTCTACTTCCATGCTACTTTCACTTTTTGATTATCTAATTTTTATGTATTTGTCTGTAAGCTATCCTACATAATACCACTGTTGATCTTCAACTGAGGATAGCAGGTTAGAGCTCCATTGTAAACAAAGACAACTTATTTTAGCTGCTACTTAAAATAGTAATAAAATGAAACCTGATTAAAATAGCACTGTTTTCAAACAATCTAACTCTAGTTAATTCCTATTATGACTATTATCTCATAAGTAGCCCTCTAGTTGACCAATAACCTACTAAACACTGTCATTCTTGACCATATCTCATGCCAAAATCTGAAACTATCAAGGATTTTAAACAGAAGAGAAAAAAACAATAGAAAAGGAACAATGACAGTCTATGTGATAGTTTAGTTTTACTTGTAACCAACTTTACTTGGAACACTTTGATAATCCCCTCACACTAATGTCACTGTTAAACCATGAGCTAGGATATTTTTTAAATGACGCAAACATAGAGGAAAAAAAACTACACAAACATGAACTAAAACCTAAAGTAATTTTGCCAAGGGCGATGATGAACAATCCCCACAGCTAAAACCCCAGGAGGCATAAAGTTGCTCTTGCCTCTCAATGTTTAAAGGAAGAAAACAAGATTTGGTTTACTAGTTACACAAAAATTATCTATTTCAACCATAGTTTTCATAGTGAATCAGTATTTCAGCAATGATATCCCAAACCAATAAAAGTCCCAAGCAGTGAGGGATTTGCAATTTAGTGGATGTCTCAAAAATACAATTTAGCCATGAGGAAAAACTAACTAGTGATTATATAATAATGTGGTTCTAAGACAGAGAGAAAAATTCATTTTAACTGCCAAAACCAACTGAAGACTACCTGAGGCATTTAGTGGTAAAGGGTTAAGGGCATTCCGGTGGACACACAGGCTTATGGAAAAGCATGAAATAACTTGAAAAGAAAGAAAAGAAAAGAAAGAACATTCGGGGAACACAGAACTTCCTACTACGGCCTCAGTCTGGGGAGTGGCTGTAACTGGACACTCAGTGTCCTACCCGGTAGGAATTTTCAGTTTCAGCTATGGCTCAAAGATGAGAATGTTATGTTCCAATGACTACAAGTGAGGTGGCTGGGCTCCAATATGGTAACTGTCCAAGCAGTCTTTAGTCCATCATTCACAAATGTAAGTACAAATTCTGAGACACAAGCTTATACATTGAGAAATAGAAAAGAAACTCAGTTTGTTTTACATCCAAAAGCAGGACAATGGAAGGGAGGTGATCATTCATTAGGAGTAGGCAAAGGAGGGAGAAAAAGACAGGGTGGAGGAGAGCAAAGAGAAGAGGAAAAAGGATAGAGGAAGGAAGAGGGAAGGACAGAGGAGGGAGGGGTTACAAAGAACATACAAAAGCACGAGTCTGGGATAGTGCCTTTGAAATGAACAGACTCCAAACTTGGTAAGTCATAAAGAAGACAAAGACATGGATGTAGGGAGGAAGGAGGTGATGGGAATAGGAGGAAGATAAGTAAACCACAGGGTGAAAAGTGTAACCCATGATCACATGTTTGAAATTGTGAAAAAAAAAAAAAGCAAGTTAACAAAAGTTATCAAAAAAAGAGTACTTTTTTCTTTAAAGCTTAGACAAAGGATTGCCAATGAAACAAGATATTTCAGGATAAAAATCAGAGAAAGAGAGAGACCAAGAAACACAGCAATGAAGGGAAAGAGTTGACTAAATCAAGGGTGACAAGGCTGAATAAACAAGACCAGGGTTTACGGAGACTTCCAGCCTACCTTTACCACATGCAAGTTCATTCTTACTTCCAAGAGAGAATGCCAGACGCAAGAGCAAATAAACAAGAAAAAAGGAAATGAGATAAAATTCATGAACATTAGATTATCAAGAAAGAAAAACTTAATCCTCAGAATGGAATTTAAATACAATGACAGGAACAAATAAGGTTGCTGTGATTTAAACCCTTGGGTAGTCTGTTTCTTTAAATGATTTATTACGGTGCAAAATGATAAGCAAATTGGACTAACTTAGTACTCATCCAGATCTAGATGTGGTTATATGGAGCTGGGAATCCACTTTCTGAACACAAAACATCAAAGTTGTTTATAATAAATGTACAATAATCATATAAGGATGATTTATTACATGTGATAATAATAATCTAGGAATAAGCACAGGTTCATTTAGATGGGGTCACCTATACAAACAGATATGGGAGGTAGAAGGTCAAGGAGACATCTTACTGCAGAAGAACCCACAATGATGACTGAGGTGTGAGTTGGCTGCATAGAGGACAGTGGCCCAGTGGTTCACGTCAAACATGGACAAACGTCTAAAACTACAAACACTCTCTCTCTCTCTCTCTCTCTCTCTCTCTCTCTCCACACACACACACACACACACACACACACACACATACACACAAATGTTTTTGTGTTTTTCAAAGCACTAATAAGACTTCAACATCAGATACACACACACACACACACACACACAGTCTGAAAGCAAAGAACAAAGTTGAAGACCTAAGGCGGACCAGATCACACACTGTGACAGGCACTTGGATTTCATCTCCCACACAGCGGGCAGGGAGACGACAGGTTTGAACAACACACAGTTTTCAAACACCACACATGCAGCAGATGCTAAGCACTCTTTCAAGTATGTTTATTATTTTCCCCACAACAACCCTGTGAGGTAGGTATAATAATACTCAATTAACAGTCAAAACAAAACAAAACAAAAACCTTAAACTTGTTAAGCAATTTACAGTTGATTAAGTCGCTACATATGACAGTTGGGATTCCAGATTGCACTACCAAAATACATTAGAAAGCTGATACACACAAAAATACATACAACTACACATCAATAAGACACATGGCGATTTTTATCCTGAAATCAACAAAGTATTAAATGTTTGCTAATTCAGTATTATAACCAGGTTTGTGGCATGAGTGGCTTTTTATGAAAGCATATCAAAAATTCAAGCTAATAATATATACACAGAAAATAATGCTACATTCACAAAAATAAGCAGAAATTAGTTGATACATAAAATAAGAACCTCAAAGACTTGGATAGTCAAGTATGATTTTATTTCCTTTGATTCACTGAAAACTATGTGGACTCAATCAATTAACAACCAAAAGCTATTTAACATTTATTTCTAAAATATCTAAGTTAGAACTGCATACACTATTCTATTAAAAACAAATTATATTTTGAATAACAAAAGTTGGCTATAATATGCTAAAGCCTCCCTAATTGAAGTAATTAAAATACTGGCCATTTTAGAATGAACTATAAAAATACCTGTCTACACAGTAATACAGATCAAAATCATCTCTCTGTGACTTTGTAAATTCACCTCCTGATTAAATACAATAACTTGCTTTTTAAAAAAAAATGTCTGGTTTTAAAACATATCATATAAGGTGCAGAGAAACCCTGTCTCGAAAAAACCAAAAAAAAAAAAAAAACCAAACAACATATCATATATATATTCTACACCTGTTTGGGACAAATGTAAAACATATTACTTACTCCAAACATACTTTGTAAAACTGTGGATAACATTTGAAAATTCAAAATTATGGGTTAAATTTACTTAAAACATAGCTAGATGTTGCCAGAACATTACTGACAGGTATCATTTAATCAGTTAAACTTTTATATTATTTATACATCTGCTTTATTTTTCTTATTACAAATAAGAAATTATGCAGTGTATAAATATGAATATTTATTAATGTTTAATTATTCTTATTCTAATATTTATTTCTGTACCAAACGATGACGTGAATGTTAATTTCATAATAACAATCACAACTGTAGTTCTCTGGAGCTAGCTACAGGAGCCCGCTCTCTTGTAGAGCAGACACAGTTGGTGTTTATTCTGTGCTGTGATGATAACGTCTAAATAGCTGACCAAATGCTTCAAACTCATGTGCAAGCCACCATTTGCTGTGATTTCACAAGTAGGATATCTGCATCAAGTTCAAGGGACAAAGGCCTGAACTCAATGCAGTTCCACCTAAAAGCCCCTGCTGGAATTGCACAAATTAGAACTACATTTTAATAACTTACATTACCACATTCTGAGTATAAAACTTAATATTCTGCATAGTTTGGAACACAGTCACATGTAACAAGTACAGATGATGACCTTTAAAATACAAAACAAAACCAAAATAATATATGAAACACTGGTATTCCTTTCAGTGCTAATGAAAAGAAACACTGAGCAACAGTTTTTATTTACCTGTTTTTAGAACAAGCAGGAGTGATAGTGATTTTAATATTTCAGAAACTGATACTGCCTTCTTGCTAAGAGATAAACTATTTCACATCTACAATCTACACGATACTTCAAAACACTAAGTTTAGTTGGCCTTTTATTAAGTTTTAAGTCTACACAAATAATGATTGAAAATTAAAATATATTTTAGTAATATTTAAATAAAATTTCACTCTGTATATAGTCTTTCTAACTTATATGCTTAAAAATGTTATTGATAATTCTATTAAACATATCTTAAAAACTGTGTTTCCAAGCACTGTTTTTCTACTACAAAATCAGAAAGAGTAGAGACTCTTGGGAGAAACACTATTGTCTGTCTTTGACACTACACCTAGGACACTCAGCTGTTAGCTATGACAAATATTCTAAATAGAAGAAATTCCCACCAAAGCATAATATAAAGCAACAGTTTGAATACGTGGATTTCTAACTGTGTTCAACAAATGATTCAAGGGGTCTCTAGAAAAACCCCTCATTCTATCCACTCTTTTACACAAGTAAATAAAGAAGCTCTTTTGAAATGTGTGCAGAAGTGTCTTCAACTTATAGTTCATAAAAATACTTATTTAAAGCATGTGACAATATGTGATTTGTGACTAAGACTCTAGAAAGATGAAGGGGCCATCAATTATTTTTACAAAGAAACATCAAAAGGCTCTTCAGAAATAAATGAAAATAAATAGACAGCAAATCACACCACTGAATTAAAAACAAAATTTAAAAAAACCCTAAAATAGTAAAATGAAAATACCCATACACATAGTATAACAATACAAACAAAACTTGCTTTTCTTTCTAAAGACAAAGTTTCACTATATAGCTATAGTATATGGGTGTTCTGGAACCCATTATGTTCACAGGCATAGCCTTCAACTCACAGAGATCCGCCTAGCTCTGCCTGTGAGTTCTGGGATTAAAGGCCTGTATCACCACTGCTGGGCTGAGTCTTTGCTAATTTTTTTGAAGACTCTTGTCAAATAAAACTTTTTAATGGATTTTTTAAATAATAAATGAATTCATTTTCCAAACAACAAATACTAAATAAAGTACTATTTTAAAATTGGTTATATTAACAAAAAATCATTAAATAAATGGGAGACAGAGACAGAATTATATTGTGTTTTAATATTTAACTCCCATGCCTGGATTCAAAGCATTTTCTTTTAAAACTTGGTATTTCTAATTAAAGAGCCCAGATAAGTTCATAACACCCTGTGGTTGTTTCAAGACTGTCACAGAGGCTGCATCAGCACCAGTGAGGAAGGCTGACAAAGATGCTCTGCTGTAAGGCTCATGGCCAACCTTAACAACATGGCTCCATTGCCTTAGGGACACTTTGGATATTTAAAAACTTGAACATAACTTGATTCCTTGATTTTATTTTGTGAAGAATATTCCAAAAAATTTTAATTTCTTTTGATTTTTCATAATTTAATTTCCAAAAATGGTCCATTATCTATGTGGTATTTAACTTGGTACCTATCACAAATCACATTTAGAGCCAGGGAGAGAAGTAAGTTTACCTGACCTCCACAGATTTTTCAAGGGCGTTTCCCAGCTATTTGTTACTCTTTCTTACTGAGTTTTCTAGGCTATGGCGGGCAAACAAGAAACTTACAGTCTATGTAGTATTCCTAGTCAGTGTCACTCTGCAGATGGCACAGTGGAGAAATACCTTCTGTACAGGCCCATGTCCAATGTCTTCTGCAGCTGTCAGCACCTAGGGGAAAGGGCGCTGTTAAACAGTTGCTGCGTTCCACTTCAGTAGTGGCTGCAATTCGGTGGTGGGTGAAGTGATTCCTGTACATACATACAGGGGTGAAAAGTACTATAGAAAATGAACATATTTAAGAACAAAAGCGACTGTGTGGAAACTACCACAGCAAAACAGAGTACATCACTCAGTCACGAGAGACCTACACAGATGACTGCCATTCATTGAACGACTGGATGTTAAGAATGACTGCAAAGAAAAGAATACATGCTGTTCAGTTCACAATACATTTATAAAACAAATATAAAACATGGTGAAAAATAAACTCAGGTATATATTCATTTAGGACATTATTTCAATAGAAATCCATCTAAAATAAGTAAATATACACAGTATCATCCTTTACTGTTCAGTTAGTTTGCTGGTTTTGTTGTTTTAAGATGATAATCAAGGAGGGCAGGAGATCAAAGATGCCTGAGATACCAAACTTGAAGCAAGCTACAAAATGTATCAGAAGAGAAATACAAAAAGCAGCAATTACAAAATTCTAAATTATTTTAATTTTTAATAAAATGACTACTTATCAACATCTAGTGGCAAATTCTATTTCAAATTACAGAATTTTAAAATGATCTCATACACAGGATAACTGTCCTCGGCCAAAGTTAAGCCAGGTTCCAATCTAGAGGCAGACATTATCCTCAGACCATGTAGACACTATGAGTCAAAAGTATGATGACGTTGGTTCATTAATACCAAAATCAATGACTGCATTTTGAATTTATTACAGTAGTACTCTTACATGCAATTACCTTTGATTGCACACTGGGCTTACTATAGCATAACTGGCAATGATTAGCAACTTTCAAAGAGCCAGCTCCAGTTAGGAGAGATTCTTAACCACAACTACACAATGTTACTTTCTTTCTTTCTTTCTTTTTTTTTTTTTGGTTTTTCGAGACAGGGTTTCTCTGTGGCTTTGGAGCCTGTCCTGGAACTAGCTCTTGTAGACCAGGCTGGTCTCGAACTCACAGAGATGTGCCTGCCTCTGCCTCCCGAGTGCTGGGATTAAAGGCATGTGTCACCACCACCCGGCCATAATGTTACTTTCATTTAGCCATATTTCCTAAAGTTTAAAATCACAAAGGAGTACGCTTTAACAATTCTTTGAAATTACAAAATCAGCAAAGGTAAGTTGAGACCATGGCCTCCATTAGTCTGTGTGCCCCAGTGATAGATTACATCGGTCTGCCTCATACTACACTCACTTCCAACAATGTCAGCTATGGGAAATTTGGCTCCAGTTGTTTGTAGAAAACTATTTACTTCACTTCCTTCATCACTCTTTCCTTTCCATCATGCATGGGTATAAATACTCATTAAATTTATAAAAATGCTGCAAGAGATTACATTTTTGCAAAGATAATGGTATTAATTTTTAAAAATTATTTTCCCAAATATTTAGAAAGCAGTTTTCTGAAGATAAAAGATAACACAAATTCAAAAGTATATATGTTTGTAAAGAAAGAGTCTTTGAACTGCCATAGCAGGTATGTTTTGTCCTGAAAAATACACCCGAAGTGCTCCATAATATTATGAAAGTGTGTGTGTGGTGCTTCTTAAAGTGAGATGTGCCCTAAAATCAGGAAATTGAGAGATAACACTCACCATTTATTAGGGCTACTCAGTGAGCAAAGAGTTTGTTAATGGAGATGACAAAACACAGTGTTTCCCAGCCATTCCAACATAGAGAAATCTTTCTATACACTTCTTATAATAAGGGTTAGATGGTAGGTACTGATATGTTAAAAATAGGTATACAGCAGGAGAAAGATAGTTTTATGTGAAGGCACAGATGAGAGAGGCAGAATCCAGAATCAAATACACAGGCAGGAACCTGTGAGGATAAGGATATGACAGGCCCAAGTAAGTTATGAAATTATAGCAAATTTTCCTCTAAGAAGGACATTTAAGCAAGCAGTCTGTGAAACACACTCTAATACCATCTTGGAAAATGAAATTAATTAGAGATCCAGATAATTCAACTGATGAAATTATTATAGGAGCATATGTTTTTGTAATACTAAACGTGCTTTCAAAATCAAACTTCAGGGTTTAGAATCCAGCTTAATGGCAGAAGATTGCTTAACATGTATAAGGAAAGCAGTAAAGTACTGCAAAACAGACAAACAAGTTATATACTGTGTTAAACCCTGGACAAGCAAAAACTATGGAATAAGTCAAAAGAATTCCTTAAGTTTGAGTCTAAAAGAAATGCTTCATTCATTCACTCCACAACAAAACACTGTTTTTCTGTTTCAGGTACCACGTAACAGATTGTGTAAAGCATTCAAGCAAAGGGTCAATCGCCTTGGAAAGTATATGCTAATAGAAGAAATATCAAACCATTCATATAAAATCCGGTCAATGCTTGGAAATAGTGTATAAACTCAAAACAAAGTCAGGCTATGGAAACAAATGGGACACACTGTTGACAGAGTGCTCAGAGAAGATCAACAAAACAGCATTTCAAATTCACTGACCTGGCATAAAATCTCTTGAAGATTAAGCATGATTAGGCGGTGGAATGGACTTCCGGGGACCCAGCAAGAATGGAACCACCAGTAAGACTAGAAAATGCTGTGATGGCATAAGGTAGGACTTTCCTGCCAAAGAGACACAACACAGCCTTCCATAACTTACACAAGAGGCCATTCCTCAGCTCCTCTTACTGAAGAACGACTCTATATACCAGTCATTAGGCAGGAGAAAATTGTTCCTCTGACCCGACTGAGATGTAACATGGGGAAGCACTCAAGTTGAGTTCTAAAAACTCAAGGGAAGACTGTTGTAGCTAGAAATTTGCTTCGTAGATTTAATTATTATCTCAAACCTATTTCTTTCTTCTGCCTCCATCTGAAAAGATGAAAAAGAGACCTGAAACTGCTACAAGCTAGGTTGAGTTGGAGTCACTATTCTCAAAGTAACTTGATTTTATTCAAAAGGAACAGCATGACCCAGAGGTTATGTATAGTGCAGAATCAAACAGAAAGGATAAAAAAGAATAATCCAAAACGGAATGCTACACTCCAAAAATACTTCCTCTAAAGATATGTTATAAACATGCACATTAGTGAGTTATCAATTGTTTCTCAGACTTCAAGCAATGCAGGGAAATAGTTAAGTACAAGGCAGGGCATCCGAGACTGAAGAAAAGCAACAACAAAGATCTCGAATAAGTAAGCCTTTTCCATTTCACCTCACTTCTCCCATGTGCTGTCCAGGAGTAGAAATGGTAATTAGTCAGCTCACTGTCTACTCACAGATGCAATAGCTGTGGAGGCTTCATGTTACCTCTTCTGCTGCCACATCCCTGGACAGTCCACACCTACACAGCATTAAGTGACAGGGCAAATAATGCTATAAGCTGACTTTAAAGTTATACAGATTACACAGATCTTCTAAATGTCCAGAGTAAAAAAATCAATAATTCCTGGTTGCTTAATCATAACCAAAAGCTCATACTGACAACAAATAAAACCATGCCAGGTTTGTACTCCCCTGTTATGCATTATTCCAGCCAGTCCTGTTTATGAAATAGCTACCAAAAAGGAACTAGCAGGTGACTCTCACTAATTGTTTTCCTAGACTTTATTTCACATAGAAACTAGAGAATTGCAGACATACGAGAGGGCTCAGCAGGTTAAAGCACTTATGGTAAAATGGGCTGAGTTAGAGGTCCAAGATCCACACAGTGAAGAAATAACCAACTTCTACAACATGGCCTCTGGTAACCATGTGGCACATGCAATGACAAGTACATGTCCACACACAATAATGGAAATGAAGAATTAAAAAGGCTTTATTAAAATTATGACAATCATTGAAAATCTGTAAGATCTCCTAATAGGAATACTACGTGATTAAAATCATATAAATGCAAATATTTTGCAGATTTATAGAGAAAATTTGTTTCATGGAAGCTAAAAAGCCAAGGCTGAAGATGCAGCACAGTGGTCCAGCACTTGTCTAGTATGGTCACTGCCCTGAGCTCCAGCCTCACCACTCTGAACAAAATAAGAAAACTAAAAAGTAAAATTCTTTAAGACATCAACCCAGGAGACTAGATATAACATGCCCTAAAATAAGGAAAGTTTAGATTTCTTCTTTCAAAGGAACACTTGATATTTACTTTCGAAAAATCTAAAACAATTTTAGAGAATGTAACACATAATTTAATAACATAATATCTTCCTCATCTTTTAAGCATTTAACATTTAAATTAATATTTGAAGGGGGATTCTCAAAAACTCAAGTACCTGATCTTAAATAAAGGCATCAGCATTTTCCATAACTAAATTATGCATGAACTTATTCCTGTGTAAATGTCAAACTTTTCAAGGATATGAGAACATGCCATTGATGCTTCTGTTAGAAAAACCCCACCCATCTACAATCACTGGTCGTAAGTGAGGACAGATACATTCAACACAAATCTTCTCAACCACTCAAGAGAAGTACAAAACAATAATGACTACAGCTTATAATTACACACTTTTAGAAGCTGAAAAATTATTTTACTATTTTTATTACTATATAAAATTAGTCATTCTGACACCAAATAATGAAAATAATCTTGTATAAGACTAATTGTCAGAACAGTGTTCACGAATGGAGGCATGTGAGAATTCTGAGTGCTCGTGAGGAAACCCCAAGAAAACATGCCAACTCAAGTCTCATGACCTCTGTTTCTTGAAAGCACAGAATTGTTATTGGAAAGTGTCTGTCTTATTCCTAGGTGTAGTGGAGAGGAGTGAGTGGATAGGTTATTCTTATGCCTCTATGGAAAAACATATTTTTGCTCCATGTAGCTTGTCCTTGTAATTGTACACTTGCCTCAGAGTATAACTGTCTGATGCTCTGAATGAAGTTGGCTATTGCATGAGATGTGAGTCTGCTTCATGTTGAGGCCCTGCTCTCCCAGGCTCATGCCACCAACCAAATAAGTAAACAACTAATAATACATTCATGATCCACATGAAGATTATTACAACTCTGATGAATGAAATCAAGAGATTGAGGAGAATGAATAACATGTTATCTACCTATGTGGATAAGAATGCATATATGTTAAGGTGCCAGCTCTCACTAAACTATTCTGCAGATTTAGGGTAACCCCAAACAAAATCCCATCAAGTTATGCTAGAGATATTAATTTAATTAAAAGGAAAGCAATAAATAAGTGAGAATAAAACTGTGGGAAAGAATGAGATTGAAAGACTGGTGCTCTCCCACTTGAAGACGTCTCTGAAGTTACAATAACCAAGCCAGTGTGGTACTGCAGAAAAAGAGGTAAATTCATCAATAACACCAAAAAAGGAAAGAAAAAGCGATCAAAAATAGACAAATGTAAACACCGTCAAATATTTTTCACAAAATAATAAAGATATTTCAGTGAATGGATGAGTCTTTTAACAAGTCAATCCAGATACAGACCATAAACTTTTCACAAAACAGTAACTCACAATGAATCAAAGGCTAAGTTCCTCACTTATAAAACCATACAAGAAAGCAAAGAAGACAATTTAGGTGACTGTAAGATTGACAATGACTTTTGGATACAAGGCAGATCTTATTAAGGAAAATTAATCAGCTAGACTCTACGAAGACAAAATTTGCTCTGTAGAATATACTACATGAATGAAAGGACTAATCAGAGATGGAGAGAGAATATCTATAAAGTTTGTATTTCATTGAGGATGACTATCCAACATATAAAAAAGCTTGGAAAATTCAACAATTAGAAAATTACCAAATGTATAATAGAGAAAAGGTCTGAACAGTTACCTCATCAAAATGAAAAACTGATGGACATACACATAGGAGAAGAACCTTGATATTGCCTGTCTATTAGCTTCCTAAGGCTTACTAGAAGACACTGATGGCTCCCACAACAGAAATGCTTCTGTAGATTAAAAGTTGGAATCGAAATGTTGACAGGCTGATTCCTTCTTGGAATTTTCTGCGTGGTTAAAGACCACAGTCTTCATATCCTATGGCACTTTCTCTCCATGTCTTTATGTGCAAATTTTCCCTTTAGTAAAGCAAACAGTCACAGTGGATAATAACCACTGTTAAGAATTCATGTTTACTTGATTACATTTCTGTGAAAACTCTTATCTCTAAATTAGATCACCAAGATAGTGGAAGTAAGGCCTTCACACTCATTAATGGGGTTGGGGAAGGGACTCAACCTGTATCAGTATCTGATTAGGAAATTGCTTTAAAACAACAGGATGCCACTCCACTACACAGGATGGCTACAACCCATAACGCCATGATATCTGACACCTGCAAAGACACAGAGCAATATGGAAAACTTGTTTAGTGATGGTGGGAATACAAAACAATTCAGTCAGTTTGGAAAGCAGTTGGGCAAATTATTACAAAGTAAACCTACTCTAGGTTTATTTATGATTAATATGTTCTTATTCTTTAGTTCAGGTTGGTTTGAAGTTCATTACATAGCCAAAGCTGACCTCAAATTTATTGCTATTATCCTGCTTCAGTATCCCAAGTACTGAGTTTACAGGCCTTAGTGACTATGTCTGCCCTGACTTAAATATACTATTATGATACAGCAACCAAGGTGTTAGTTACCAAACATACCTGAAAACTTATATGAAAACCTACACTGAAAGTCTGCATCAGTTGTACTGACAATTGTTCTTACTTGAAAATACAACTGTCCCTTAACATAGTCCCATCAATGATTGGTATATAATCCAATGATAAAAGATATTAACCAGCATGCCTTTAAGAGTCAGAGGGGAATCTTAAATATATATTGGCAGTAAATGCAAACTTGAACCAGCAGCTCCTGGTGTAGTTGTAGATGTGTACTCATCTACACTTGCACACCCAGAACATACAACAGAAAGAGGGAGTCCTGAGACATGAATCTGAGTTAACTACATTTCTATGGGCTCCATGGAGTACAAGACTTGGAAGTCAGAAACAGCTGAAGTAGGAGTAAAAGCATTTTTTTTTCAAAATTTGTGTTTATCTCAAACCACTATATAAACAAAAGTACGCTGCTCCCAGCCTTCCTCAACTATCTATAGTCATTTCGGTGGGGGAGATCTCGTGGACTTTTCTCAGGACACATTGATATGTCCATTGTTGTCATCCTTGTCATCCAGCTCATTTGGGCATTTGTATTGGTGAGACTTTATAAGGGTAGCTTCTGACATTACGAGGAGACATTTTCAGCAAACTTCCTGATGCTCTGTCCCTTAAACCGCACCATCTTTAACTCCCACAGTGTTCCCAAAGCCTTGGAGCTTGAAGTGTTTTTGAAAATGTAGCCATTGGAATTGGGATCACTACACAACTCTGCATTTTGATTGATTGTGGTTACTGGAAGTGGTCTCTGTGGCAAAACATTACTTGATGAGGGTTGAGGATTACACTTATCTGTAACTATAAGGAAAAATGTTTATAGATTGTTAGGGATTATGATGGTTATTAAATTAGTGGTTGTAGATTCTCCTCCAAAAACCATGACTTCAATAGCACTGACTAGTTAGCTGGGTTTGTTTCAGGTATGTTTCTCCTCTACTTCAAGGGGTTTCAAATCCAATAAGAGACTTGGTTACCACCAAAGTATGTGTGCCACTAGTGCACAATTAGGGATATTGTGCCACAATGGTTATTGACACGGTTCACAGGCATCAGAGCTGGGTAGGACTGTTGGTTGCTTCCCTCCTTTGGAAGCTTGCATGATATGAAACCTAGTCCCCAGGGTAGAGGCAATAAGGCCAGTTCCAGCTCAGAGGTCGCTGGGCCCTGAGTCTGAAGTGCATGGTTTCTTCAGCATCAGGGACTTAACTTCTACCTGTGGGGAGCAAACTAGGGTAACAGCAAAAGGCTATATGTTTTTGAATGAACAACCTTAACCAACAATTCAAAAGATGACTTTCCATTTCGGTACTAGGATTTTTTAGGTGGTCTCTGGCTCTCTAATCAGTTCAGATTAGAAAATTTGATTAAAACTACATATGCATATGTATACAAAGAATTACATGCAGTATAGGCATTTATTTTTTTAGTCAAATAGTTAATAGATTACTTGTGGATGTTTCAGACATCCTGATTGCTAGGGAGGAGCAAATCATTTGGTTATCCAGGTCTAAATGGTTAGCCATGAAATAATACATACAAGTGTAACTATATTATAATCTTGAAAAATATATGGCTGTTCTAGTCTGAATATCAAGAGATAAAAATTTTATAGAAATAAAATAAAACAAAAATCTGACTGCCTGTTGTGGCAATAGTAGTTTTTAGTGATAAACCCAAAGGGAATCATGGGAAAGACATTGCTGCAATTTATTTTTTAAATTTTCATTTAAACCATATTTTATGCATAGCAATTTACATGCTATGCAAGACTATAATGAAATGATCTAATACTTTTTTACCTTAAGGAAGTCTTTAGAATAATTTTTAATTTATTCACACTCTTCTGCATTGGTATCTTACTTAGTATTCCTATTGACATTCTTAAGCTACTTTTATAATTTTACCATACCATTCCTTAAAATAAATAGCTATTAAATCTACAAAAAATGTGAAGTAAACAGGAAACTACATTAAAAAGAGCAATTTACTAGCAATAATAAAATCAATTTTATGCAATGAAGTGCACACCAGGTCAAACCTCATGCCTAGTACTAGGCCAACACAAAACTGACTCCATGTATTTTGGTGGGCTTTTTGTTTTATTCTGTTTTCTCACTTTTTATGTATTTATTCTACATCCTGATAGCAATTTACCCTCCCTCCTCTCCTCAAAACCTACTCCTTCTCTTTTTCTCTTCAGAGAAGGGCAGGCTTTCCATGAGCACCAACAAAGCATGGCATATCATGTTGCAGTATAAGCACCGCCCCTTGTATTTTGGCTGGGCAAAGCAATTCAGTACGAGGAATGTTTACTTTACAGCTAACATTGACTTATTTATTTATTTATTTTGGAAACAGGGTTTCGCTGTGTAACAGCCCTAGCGGTTCTAAAACTAGCTCTTGTAGACCAGGCTGGCCACAAACTCACAGAGATTCACCTGTCCCTGCCTCTCAAGTGCTGAGATAAAAGGCATGTGCATCACTGCCTGGCCAGGTTAATATTCACTTATGAGTGAGTTCGTACCATGTTTGCCTTTCTGGGTCTGGGCTACCTCACTCAGGATGATTTATTTTTAGCTCCATCTATTTGCCTTCAAATTTCCTGACGTCACTGTTTTTAATAGCTGAGTAAGACTCCACTGTGTAAATGTACCACATTTTCCTTATCCATTCTTTGGTTGAGGGACATTTAGGTTGCTTTCAGGTTCTGGCTATTACGTCTTTACATTTTTGTTTTCTTAGTTTTTTGTTTGTTTTATTACTCCGGGTTTTTTTTTTCTGAGATAGAAGGTGAAGTTGTGTGAGAACTAGAACATGACCAAAATAATGTATACAAAAAATTTTTAAAGTTGAGGTCTCTAATTGGACTTAGGACATGCAGAAGAGGGAGACTATGCCTCATCATGGAAACCTAGTTAACTACACAGAATTAAGGAAGTCATGGGTATTGGAATAGACTTTCCAATCACTAATTTGCTCAACCAGTATAATCCCTAGCAATAATCTAAAAGTATTTGTCCTTATACCCATATACTTTATCTTATCCTCAAGAAAGCATATCTTTGCAACAGATAGAGACTACTACAGAAAACTACAACCAATCAAATGCAGAGTTGTGGAGCCTAGTCCAAGTGGATACATTCCTGCATCTAAGGCTGAAGGAGCATTGCAGAAAAGGAGGGAGAAAGATTATAAGGCCAGAGGATCAGGGAGTTGGTTGTGAGACTCTGTCTCTTAGTATTATCTGAGGCTACACCATATTCATCCACATGACTGCCTAAATGTGAGATGAACAAGCATGACATCAATGAACATGCCAAAGTAAATGGAGAAAAATCCATAAAGCTTCAACTTTAAACAAGGAACTACCTGTAATTAGGGAATGCTGGGAACAGGAGAGGTGACCTACCTAGGGAAGAGCACACCAATTGATTATCCAACATCATACATTACCTATGTTACACATAGGTAACATTATGTGGACCAAAGAGTTTATGTGCAATAACTATTAGTTTTTTTTTTAAAAAAAAAAAGAGGGCATGAGTTTGAAAGAAAGTGGGGAAGGGTATTTGGGAGGTTTTAAAAGGGGGGAAAGGAAGGGAAATGATGTAAGTATATTATAATCTCAAAAATTAAAAATTAAATATAATTGGGGACTAGAGAATTGGTACAGGACTTAAGAGCAGTGGCTATTCCTAAAGACACTTCAGCTTGATTCCCAGCACACACGTGGCTATTTATAACCTTTTGATACTTCAGTCCCAGGTATTCAGAACCCTCTTCTGGCCTTCATGGCCATGGCATGCATGTGGTACCCAGATATTAGTGGAAATAAAATACCACAAAATAATTTTATTTACAAAAGTTCAACCAGAGAGGTCAAGTTTAATATGGAAGACAGCAAATTTGGGAGTTACTCTCACTTCATGCTTACTGAACACTCTAGTGCTTGTAACGCTGAAAATTCCCTCTATAGATAGATGACATCAGTATACATTTTATTGGCATTTCTTTTTTTTTTTTTTTTTTTTTTTGGTTTTTCGAGACAGGGTTTCTCTGTGGCTTTGGAGCCTGTCCTGGAACTAGCTCTTGTAGACCAGACNAGACAGGGTTTCTCTGTGGCTTTGGAGCCTGTCCTGGAACTAGCTCTTGTAGACCAGACTGGTCTCGAACTCACAAAGATCCGCCTGCCTCTGCCTCCCGAGTGCTGGAATTAAAGGCGTGCGCCACCACCGCCCGGCTTTATTGGCATTTCTACAAAATGTAGTCAGGTACCTATAAGAGTTGCTCTAATTTCATGAAATGTTTTTGATATTCTCAAATACAAACATCTATTATTAAGACAGGCCATATACTCAAATTATCATTTATCATAAACTAAATGTGAATGCTTGCCTAGTCCCATACCTTCTCTTTTGGCACATGTTAAAATGTCTTTAAATGATAATCTTTATTTATACCATTATTAAGTGAAAATGAATGAGAAAGTCTGAAGTGTGATGAACATAATATACACCACTGAAGTCATCGATTGTTCTGGTTTAATGATGTGAGCCCATGTTGATAAGGAAATATAACTCTGCTCTTTGCCTGAATGGCACATAAAGACAGTATAGCAACTAAAAAGCAAAACAAAATTTTGCATCTGCTAGAGGCTTTTGTTGATAAAATTCCAGTAGCAAAATTTTTTTCTAATTCACAGGAAACATAGATTAGGTAGTAAAGTTGTACAATTTTTATGTTTTATCTAATTTGAACACGATGAACAGCCTCGTCTAGGAAGTGTAATGTTTTCTATAAATCATATTAGAACAACACTGTACTAGAACAAATCTAAAGGACAATACACAAAATTCCCCTGGTTTCATAAAATTAAATGTATAGGTAAACTTATAAGCATATATACATAACTAAATCATACATTTATTAATCTGTATATATCCATGTAGACTTAAACACACATACATACAAACTAGGGGACAATGATGTGATCTCTCATGTTATTTTTAATAATTTGTTCACTTGTGAATTAATTCAATTATGATAGCAGTGACAAGAAACTATGGAGGTTCTGCATAACTCCTACCTAGTAGTTGTATTATTATTTACTGCTGAGGCTTATGCTAACAGTTATTTTAATACTCCAATATACTCAGTACTTTGAAAAATATATGCTGCAAATGCTTTACTATTAGATGAAAAAGCTAATAAATTTGAGTACTATTGTCACAACAGAAACAGGCATACATGTTAAGAATATACTCAAAGTTGATTTATCTTACTCCAGTCAGAATGGCAAAGATCTACAAAACAACTGAAAGCAAAAACTGGAAGAGATGTGAGTGAAAGGGAACCCTCATTCCCTGTTGATGGCAATGCGACCTGGCCCAGCCACCTTGGAAATAAGTGTGGAGAATTCTCATAAAACTAAAAAGAAACCATATGACTCAGGTATACCACTCCTTGGCCTATGCCCAAAAACTTGGCATTTATCCTACTCAGCCATGTTCATTGCTGCTCTCTTCACAATAGTTAGAAAATAGAAGTAACTCAAATGGCCTGAGTAATGAGAAAATAATAAACACTTTGTAATATTATTCAACAGTAAAGAAAAAATGAGGTCATGAACTTTGCAGACAAATGCATAGAAGATCATGCTTAGTGAAGTAACCTAGATCTAGAAAGACAAAGACAGTCAAAGGATCTGTCTCATATTAGCCTGCTATCTCCAAATCTCCAGATGTGAATGCATAGCCTTGAGTAACTACAAACAAAAACAATTAAAATAAAATAAAGAAGGACCATCGTTGAAGATGGAGCAACACAGAGGGAAATTACAGGATACAAATGATACAAGATAGGGGATGGGAATATGGGGGCTGTAATTAGTGGGGCCATAAATACAAAAGGAAGGATAAAAGTAAAATAATAAGTATGTCTGGAAAAGTTACAAGAAAGCAAGCATACTATTAATTAGCTACCCAAAATTAACAATATGTTGGTGAATAAATACACAAATATACTTTAAACAAAATTGTCCCTTCTGAGCTAACAGTGTCCCCTCCAAGAGCCAAAAGCAATCTAACAAATATGCCAACACTAGGCCTGAGAAACCTTTTGAAATTTTGATTAGTATTTTCAAAAGAGTTCTCAAACATTAAAAGCTGTTGTTCTTGTCCTTGGTTGTATCCCAGAGGTGGAAGGTAAATTCATATTGCTGAAGACACCATGCACTTTTAAGGCACAGGGCTCAAAGAGCCCTGAGATGAAACTAACATAAATGCCTTCTCCTTTAGGACTAGCTTTTTTAGTACCAGAAGGTACCATGTATGCTTCAAAGGGAAAGAGGCAACTAATAGTCCTACCTAGCTACAATGCCTAACAACCACATCAATGACCAAGCAAGGAATAATAATCCCAAGGGCGCAGTATAGTAGTGGCTCATATCCCTTGGTCGTAAACTACAGCTCTCTAATTGAACTTAAGACTTGATCAACAAAAGGAAGTAATACCTGGTACTAGAAATCTAGCTAACTACCCAGGACTGGCGAACTCATGGATCATGGCAGAGAACCTATAATCAAAACTTTACTAAACCAGTATAACTCATAACTATACAATTTTGTTTTTTGTTTTTTTTTTCTGGAACAGGGTTTCTCTATGTAACAGCCCTAGCTGTTCTGGAACTCACTTTGTGGACTAGGCTGGCCTTGAACTCACAGAGATACTCCTGCATCTCCTTCCTGAGTGCTGGGATCAAAGGCATATATCACCATACCAGGCTCTCAGAATTATACTTTAAATATTTTTCCTTATAGCTACAAATATGCATAGTACTTTGGTGTAGGAGGTCCTTCTGTTTATGTGTTGTTTTCATTGGTTGAATAAAGAAACTGCCTTGGCCTAATTGATAGGACAGAACGTAGGTAGGCAAAGTAGACAGAACTAAATGCTGGGAAGAAGGGCAGAGTGGCAGATGCCATGGATCTCCTGCCTGAGGTGGACACTGATTAGAATCTTGCCGGTAAGCCATAGTCATGTGAAGTTACACAGATTAATAGAAATAGGTTAAATTAAGATGCAAGAATTAGCCAATAAGAAGTTAGAGCTAATGGGCCAGGCAGCATTTAAATGAATACAGTTTCTGTGTGATTATTTCATGTGTAAGCTAGGCCGGCGTCCGTGACAAACAAAGGGACCTGCTCCCTGTAACAGTACTTACCCTTCTCTATGGAAAGTTCTCTTTGCAACAGACAAAGACCATTACAGTAAACCACATCCAATCAAACACAAAGTTGTAGGGTCCAGTTCCAATCGATACATCACCACATCTATAACACAACTCCTGCCCCTTAGATTCAAGGAACATCGCTGCAGAGAGGGCAGAAAAATTGTAAGAGCCAGAGGATCGGGGAGTTTGTTATGAGATTATGTCTCCTAGGATTGTCAGAAGCTACACTCATAAAGATTCACCGACATAACTACCTAAATATGATCTGAACAGTGACAACAACATTAATCATACTAGATGGAGGAAAGACTATGGTGCCTCCACCCTAAACAAAGGACTATGGGTAAGTGAGGAATCCTGATAAAGGGAGAAATAGTTTTCCCCAGTTGGTTTTCTGAGTGGTCAACCCTGAAACATACAGACAAGTAGCATCATACAGACTAAGCAGGAAGCACTCATGTATGTAAGAACATATGTATATACATATGCAAATATGTGTGTCAAAACCATGGAAAAGGCACTGGATATGAAAGATAGCAAGGAGGCTATGTGGGAGGGTTTGGGCGTAGAAAAGGAAATGGGACCATGAAGTAATTACAGTATAATCTCAAAAAGTAAAAAAATAAAAAAAAAATTAAAAAAAGAATATACTTAAAATAGTTAGAGGAAATACAGTAGAATTAAGAGAAGTCAAACCTTTTTTCTTACCAAACACTTAAAACTTTCTTGATTTTAAAATCTGTTTTCATGTCACGAGATTTGTCAGTAGAGATAAGAGAATTAGATCTTACCTCAAACTGTTTTATGCTTTACCTGAAGTAGCTTACACAGGAGAGTAATTTCCTGCTCCACTGTGCTGACAGTGTACCACCTAGACTCAGAAATTATACTCACAGCAGCAAGGCAATAGGCATCTGCATTCAGTGAAGAAACATAAAATGTCACAAAATAGGTATCTCTCCATTTTTACTATTGTTGAAATAAATCATACTGGGTTGACCAAAATTTATTTTTAAATAACTGGTGACATGACAAATAAAACCAAACTTATTTTTAATTTCAAGTGCTTGGCTAAAACATTTTATTCAAAATGGAAGTTTTGGTTTTTCGTAATATTTAAATCTTTAGAATAAATGTACATCTACTCTTTTTTTTAAAAAAGAGAAAAGTATCAAATCATCTTTATTTATTTATACCTCCTATCTTAAAGACTGTGCACTATTTCAGATAAAAATCCAATTCCTTTGTAAAGTTATAATTACTAATATGGAAGCTTGGTTATCATGAAAATTATTTCATATTTAGTAAGTTATAAATCCCTAATAAATTAAAATACATGCATGCAGCCAATAAAAAACAATGGAAGGCTTTCTTCTAAATTATTTTTTATTAGTATTTTACATTGGTATGTCTGGGTGATGGTCCTAGTTCCTCGTGAAGCTACAGACTGCTGTGAGCTGCCATGTGGGTGCTGGGAGTTGAACCCAGGTCCTCTGGAAGAGCAGTCAATACTCTTAATGCCTGAGCCACCTCTCTGGGCTCTAATTTACTTTAAAATGCAAAGTGAAGTCACCTTCCCCAATGTTAGAGATTTTTAACATACTATATTAGTTTAAAGAGAAGTTCTGAAGTCTGTTGTTCATTTTACAAAGGAAAAACTACAGAGAACTAAATCTTAAGGCATGAGCTGGACTTAGATCTGTCTGCGAGTCACTGGCCAGTGGACTTGGGTAAGTCCTCAGGCAATGAAAATAGCAGATAGGGCTACATTAGAATCTGTCCCCAGAACAAGCTATAGCACAGTAATAAGGTAAGTACATGGTAAAACATTCCACACACAGCATTTGAGCACACAACTAATCCCAAGCCAGAAACATAAAACCAGAAGGGGAAGTTGGGTCTGTTCTACATGCCTATAATCCAATACCATGAGGCTACACTTGGTGAACTGCAAGTTCTAGACCATCATAATCATATAATAAACCCTACAGAGAGCAGAGGGAGCAGGAGGAAGAAACGAAAAACCTACAGAAGAATGAGAAACACCTTGTATTGCTTGACTTAACAAAGAACAGTGTGTTAACAGGAAGCTGTTGTGAAGTTTACATAGAGGAGAAACATAGCTACCAGCAAATAAAAGGAGACATGAATTGGGAAAAAAACTGGCAAATCTATAAGCAATAATTAGAACACATTATTTAAAAATAAAATAATGATATAAGGTGACTCAAGTCTTTCCATTCTATTTTATAATTTAAATCTGTGAATATATTATTTAAATTATAAATTCAATTTAAGAAAGCAAATTATATGAATTTCTTACCTACAGCATGAAATAATACAAGATTATTGTTGATATAACAATTTTAACTTAAAAATTCAATTAACCAGCTTCAGTAGAAACCCACGTAAAGAAATCTGACAGGTAAGATGAAGCCTACACCATCAAGAGATAAGACCATTTTAAACTATTTACACTTACTAAGTTAATGAGTATCTGTATAACTAGTATTGCTATTATCATGGAAATTTTTGGAATTTCTCCAAAAACAGGCAAGAAAACACTAAAATTTCTCTATGTTATTTTATTTTATGTTATTTTCTGGTATCCAGAAAGTTCTAGTAAGCATCCCCAGGTCTACCCCCTTCCACATGCTTTTTCTTACCCCTGCTTTTCTCCTTTACTTCCAGCTGTAACTGTTTCTACTTTCATGAAAACTTTACAGTTACATCTAATATACCCCAAAACACTAGCACTGGCTTTGCAGGGTTCTGTTGTGTTCTGTTTCCCTGCATGGTTGGAAGCTGAGCAAGCTGGCTATATGGACAAAGGCACAGACCTGAACTCAGTTCTGGCTCTGCTCCGTGTTCTAGCAAGGACAGGAGAAACAGCTTCCACCGCTGTGGGAATGTGCTGGCTGCTTCCTGACACCTTGCACCTCAGCTGACACAGTCTATAAAACAGGTGAAACTGGGAATACTTTACCAATAAGCAAACCAAGCATCAGAAAAAAGAAAGTTTGTAAGACTAAAACATAGAACGTCAGGTTTGTTAATACCATTTGCCAATAAAACTACTTGGAAGTTTTAAAAAAATCTGAATGTAATGACAAATTTAACACAAAATTGCAACTTTATTGTGTTTACTATGAATGCTGTTCTAAATACGTTAAAAGACGAACTTCTGTTAGCTCCGTTTTATAAAGGAGAAAGTGGCACAGAGAAGCAGAGACAATGAACAAGCAGTGCAGGAGGTCCATGCCAGGTTGATCTCAGAGACCCTGAACCATGCTGCTGCAGCCCATTGCTGGCAGTATAAGTCTGCCGAGCATGACGTGATATTGGGAAACATCTCCTGATTTACAGAGTCTGAAGAATGTAACCACAAAATATTATTAGCATTTCAGAGATATGTGAAACTGTATTTGTAGTTAGCCGAAGACTACATACCAAAAGGCATTCTATTGCAAACTTAACATCAGAAGGTCTAATTTCTCCAAAAACAGGCAAGAAAACACTAAAATTTCTCTATGTTATTTTATTTTGTAAGTGTCCATCTCCTACCCAAAATCATAATAAGAATATATTACCTATACTAGCATCCACAGTTTTGTTTCAAAAGTTCCAAACTATAGAAGACCCTCTCCATAATATTTTGTTAAAATTATTTTAATTTGTTGGTTATGATATTGATCTATTACCATGTGTAATTTATATATTAAACATATTTTTGGCATAGGAAAAGCATATTATTTATAGGATTTGTTATACTACACACAACCTATCAAGCAGTATCTCCTATGGACAAAGGAAAATCACCGAATCACTGTTTTAACTAGTGAACCTACAAAGCCAATTAAACAGTATAACGTAAAGAGAGAAGGCGGACACTGCCCATGAGAAGTTTCACGATTTTAAGTGTTGTGCGCATGTCTCTCTGACAACACTATATGACATCCTTCATATCTTCTGTTTCTCAGTGTCTATAGAGCCACAGTGCATCTTCTCAGCAGGTGTTCCGCTCTGAAGGCGCCTCCCAAAACTTATTTTGAAACTCAGTCAGCATTATAAGGTACAAGACAAAGACTTTTAAGAGGAGACTAATCTAGAACTCCATTCTCAGGGGATTATGAATACACTCATGGATTAATGGGTCTTCCTGAGCCTGGGTTTGTCCCAAAACCCCCATTTGGTTCAGTTTGTTTCATGCTTCCTTCTCACTCTGTCATGTCCTGTACCATTTAGACATTCTGTAAACTACACCACAGGCAGCCTCTGTACATGGGGCTGCTTGACTTTTGGGTTCTGGACCTCCAAATTGTTCATAAATTTCCTTCATAACATTGCAGTCTGTAGCACTGAGTTACAGCTACACCACACTGTTGTGCTCACTCTCCACGCATGCTCTAACTTCATCCTCACGTCAGTCCCATGGGGAGGGCACTGCTATAGACACTACACATAAAACAAATCAAAGCACAGGTTAAATAAACTGCTGGGTTCATGCAGCTGCTCAGTGGCAGGACCAGAGTTCATATTTCAGCACAAATCTTCCTGCAGCTCCTCGATGTGTGTCAGGAGTCTCACCACGTCACTACGCATGATTTGTTGTTTTCTCTGGAACATGCTGACTACTCGGGCCTTTTATTCTCTGCAAACACTTCTGGCTAAAGCACTTTCTGAAAGGTACCTGATTTTAAGCCTTTTTTTTTTTTTTACCGGAATAACTAAAATCAAAAGTACAGCATTTTGGCTGCAAGCCAAAACGAAAGACAAATGTGACCAATGAACAGCAAGCGTTTTCCAGTTCCACAGTTAGCAGCTTCCCACCTTCCTTCTGTACCCCCAGAGGAAGATGTGCAAGTAAAACACACTCACTGGGGAGGAGTAAGTAGCTCTTCTTTAAAAACCAATATTCACTTTCCTGTTCTATGGACAACCTCAAATTCATATATGCAGAAAACATGGGCAGTGATGAGCTGACAATTGAAAACAAGAGGGCTAAATAATTTTGATTATAATTATCCTAAAATTTCTTCATGAACTGAAATTTCTCTTCTTTGAGACAAAATTTAAAAACTTCAAGCACTACTGCATGATGGTCAACAACTGCACACTCCTAACTTCAGGACCATGTGTTGCTTTATCTTGAAGCAATTTATCAGGTCTGGTCTGCATCTCAGAGTTTCTACAGAACATCACTAAATGCAGTTTCTTGTGACACATTCCAATATTTCTATCTTTATGGGATCAATATGTTAACCAAATCAAAGATTTATTAAGGAACAAAAGAGGAGCCCAGACCATTCTGCTTTTGTTCAAAGCCCTTCCTTCTACGAATGTGTAATCACAGAAGGAAAATGTATGCAGACTACGTCAAAACTGTGACTATGAAACTTATTTTCCTATAGATGAAGAGCATCGACTGCTATTTTCTTTAGAAAGAGTCAGTGTATGCCCAACAGAAGCCACAATGTTGGTGCACACCTGTAATCCCAGTCCTCAGAATATTTAGTAAGAAAGATTAAGAACGTGTAGCCAGCTTAGGTTATACACAAGTTCAGGCCAGCCTCGACAGACGAGCAAGTCTCTCACTCACCAACAAAACAAAACAGTAACAGTAAGAGGCAAAACTGAAGAGCTAGTGGAGTCATGGGAGTACTGTAACTCTCAGCCATGTTGGGAGAATTCATACTCACAGGTTCTCAGTCTCAGCCAACCACAATAGCTATTAGAGCCATCATAACCAAAATCACGTCAACCTTTGGTACTTTGGGAGCCAAGCAGTCTATGACAAAAACAGACCATCTCTGAGTGCTGGCCTAGGAACATTTTACAGTGTTTCCCACATCACATCAGTCCCCTACCCTCTGCAGCCCACTCTGTCTATCATTACCTAGCTGACTTTATCCATTGTATCTGCTATCCTAGAATATTCTTACCTCCACACTTTGCCATTTTTCTTTTTTTTTTTTTTGATTTTTTTGTTTGTTTGTTTTGCGAGACAGGGTTTCTCTGTGGTTTTGGAGCCTCTCCTGGAACTAGCTCTTGTAGACCAGACTGGCCTTGAACTCACAGAGATCCACCTGTCTCTGCCTCCCGAGTGCTGGGATTAAAGGCGTGCGCCACCACCGCCCGGCCATTTTTCTCTTCTCTGTATGTTTCATTTTGATATAATCAGCCGGTCATTTCTTGGCTTTCACATACAAAGTCCAAGCATTCCTTACAGTAGGGAGGCCAAGGGAGATAAAGACCAGGTAGACAAGAGTAACGATGGGATACAGGAGTTATTTAAAGCTAGCATTAGTCCTTATACAGAATAAACAACACTACATGGAATCTAATTGGAATAATTCAAGGAAATCATTAACAAACGAGATTAACTCAAAGCTAGGGCTACCACATTTATCTTTTTATTAATAGTTTTTTGTATTTTTAAATGTCTTTAACCCTCAGCTAGTGTAACGATATGACAGAAGGAAAGCATGAGAATGCAGGCCCCTAAAGAGAGCACAGGCAGCACTTACCTAGAAATCTTAGAGCAATGCTGTGGCATTCCCATGAGAAACAGAAAGGAGAACACGGTGCTGTGGCAGAATATATGTTCACACTGTAAAGATGGATCTCTGCCTACGGAGCCTTCTGATTGGTTTAATAAAGGATAAATGCCCAATAGACAGGCAGGAGAGAAGAGGTAAGACATCCAGAGAGGGGGGGATTCTGGGAAGAAGAGAGGTAGAGAAGCCAGGGGGATGTGGAAAAAGTCGGGCATACGGTACAGAGGAGAGGTAATCAAGCCATGTGATAGAATGTAAACTAATAGAAGTAGATTAATTTAAGTTATAAGAACCAGTTGGAAAAGAGCCAAAGCTGAAGCCAAGCTTTCATTATTAGTCTCTGTGTTGCTATTTGGGGCAGGCAGCTGAGAAGAAAGTCCTGCTACACAGTGCAGCTGGAAAACAAGAGAAGCATATGGTAGAGAGAAAAATGAACATATGATTTGGATAGTAAAGTTACATCAATTACATAAGTGATGAAATATTCTTCTAGAGTCACTGCCAAAAAAAAAATTCTTAAAAATGTAAAAATTGCCTTATCATTCTTTAGACCCACCGGGCTCCAGCAAGACTCCTCCTTATCACTCCACCAGATAGTTACTGCCTCTTCCTACAACACAGTGACCCTCAACTTGGGACCTCCCTCCCTCCTCTGCACATTTACTAGACTCTGCTCCACATCACCACTTAGGCAGCCATTGCCTCTGTTCTGAGCTTTGGGACAGGCACTGCTGTGCCAGGTATTAGGACATCAAGGCTCCTTTGACATTTAACCTCCAAGCACTGTCAGAATGCCTGGCTCCTCCAGAATCTTTTATCCCTGCCCTGCAGACTGTTCATTCCTTATTATAACCCCCATAATGTGCCCTTTCCTCTAGGATCTTACATTTGGTTCCAGATAGGGCCTGTCTCTATTGCCAACCCCACAGACTTCCTTATAGATGCAGATTCCTGAGATTGGCTGCCTTCAACTGCCAAACTTACAAGAGCATAGTCAAGGTAGATCAACCAAACTCTGAGAGCCATATTAGCAGGGAGGAGAGGAAAGGTCCACCAAAGGGTGTACTGATCTTTGCTTCCTGTTTGTCCCCACAGATAGCAGTGTACTCTCCAAAGAAGACTACAGATAGAACACACAGCCTGTGATACACATTCCACAGGGAAAAAACAACCAAGATCTCAAAGTTCGTACAACTTAATCTTTTCTATACTGAAAGAAGAAAGATAATTTGACAAAAAGGGAAAACACAAAAACCAAACTACTCAGACACACAAGTCCCAGTCAGGAACAGAATCAGAGAAAAACAAGACAACATGCCCCCAATAGAATCACTAACCCCATAGTAACAAACCCTGATTAGAATTACCTGGAGGATCTTCCGGAAAGGAATTATAAAGAATGATTGTAAATGTGTTCAAAGAATGCAAATATATGAATCTACTCCAAGAGTAGAAACAAAGCACTAAAAAATTGGTAGAAGTCAATCCATGATATGAAAATAAAATTCAATAAAGAGAATCACTTAAGAAAAGCCAAATATAAATGATGCTAGAACTGAAAAATTCAATTAGCCAAATAAAAAACCTCAGTGGACAGCCTCTCCAACATAAAGAACCACATGGAAACAGTCAAATCTGGAAGACAAAGTAGAGGAATTAGATCACTCAATAAAAGTCAATGAGAAATTTACAATATATATATGAATGGACAATAGGAGAGCATTCAGACATCATGAAAAGGCCCAAGCCTTGAACTAGGAACACAGAAGAAGAAAAACACCACAGTGAAGGCATAGAGAATATTGTAAAGAAAAATCATACAACAAATTTTCCCAGACCAAAAGAGATGTCATTCAGGTATAAAAGGACTCTAAGCTAAAGACTTGCATTACGAGAGTCTTATAGAACATGAAATAGACAAACTAGGGAAGAAACTTCCCAGGATCTATTACAATTAAAACACTAAATCAACACTATTTACAAAAGGTTATTTAAAGCTTCGAGAAATAAAAGTCAGATTACTCGTAAGGGCCCATCACAATAACATCTGATTATCTGACATAACTTTTTAAAACCAGGAGGGCCTGAAGACGTATTCCAAGTTCTGAAAGACCACAACTGTTATTTCAGATATTATACTGAGAAAAACTATATTCTAAAATTGAAGGAGAAACAAATCCTTGCATGAAAAAAACTCAGACAAAAGGAATGTATAAACACTAACCCATCTCCACAGATGATACAAAAAGGAATACTTCAGGCTGATGAGAAGAGTAAAAATACCTAAGATGTCAAATAAGTAAGCAATAAATAATACCAGGGAAGTGCATCAAAATACATTTAAGAAAATTCTACAAAAACCAAAATGGCAGAAATATATATCTTCTAATATTATCTCTTAATATCAACAGGCTAACCTCCCAGATGGTATTTTTAAAATAGAAAAGAAACAGAGACAAAACAGGATCTATCTTGTTTCTACTTCCAATAAACACATCCCCACGAACAGTAGAAACTACAGTAAGAAAAATGATGAAAAAGACATCCAAAGCAAATGGAAAACAAAAGATTAATAAGGGCTAGTAATTCTTAGATTTGGTAAAATAAACTTTAAACCCAAACTAATTCAATTAAAAAGGTCATTTTTATTCAATAAAGTAAAAAAAAAACTGCCAAGGGTCTATTACACTTCAAAACACAACAAACACAGCACATCCAACTTCATAAAGACTTAATACTACATCAAACTCTAACCCTGAACAATAATTGTGACTTCAACACTCCCCTCTCACCTATAGACAGGTCATCTGAACCACAGATCTAAGTGGCATCATCAATCAAATGAGCATTCCTCCCAAACACTGAAGAATAGGGTTTCTTCTCAGAAGACAAGGGAACTTTTTCAAAAATTAATCACATGATAGGATACAAAGCAAATCTCAATAAACATAAAAAACTGTACTAACATCTTGCCTTCTATCTAACCACAAGAGAATAAAGTTGGCTATCGACAGCAATAGGAACTACAAACAGTACACAAACTCAAGGAAGCTAGGCAACGCAGTGCTGATGATAACAGAGTCAAAGTGGAATTCAAGGAAGAACTTTACAAGTTCCTAGAATTGGATGAAAATTGTAAACAAACCATTCCAAATTTATGGGACATGAAGAAGACAGTCATAGAGAAAAGTTCGTGTCTACAAAAAAAAATAAAAAATAAGTGGAGAGAACTCATATTTTTAATTCAATGTTGTACCTGAAGGACTTAGAAAAGCAAGAACAAACAATTCCCCAAGTTAGTATATTGGAAGAATAATCAAATCAGGAGGAAAAACAATATGAAGAGTAAAACTAAGGCTTGGTTCTTTAAAAAAGATCACAAAACCTTAAGTCAATTTAATAATAGAAACAGAGAGAAGATTCAAATTAGTGAAAGTATAGATAGAAAGGAAGACATTTTAAGAAACACTGAGCACATTCTCTGAAGATGGTAAAAGCATACTTAAATTGACTTCACACTAACCTGTAAAGTGGAAAAGAAATGGATAAATTTCTAGATACATATGACCTACAAAATTAAACCAATATGAAGGCTTTCCTAGCTAGGGTTTATATTGCTGAAATGAAACACCATGACCAAAAAGGAAGTTGGGGAGGAAAGGGTTTAATAGGCTTACACTATCCCTATCACTTTTTTTAAGCATTACATCTCTGATGGAAAGATATCCTAGAAGTCAGGAGTCAAGAAATACCACCAAGTCACAGTGCATGAAAAACCTCACATAAGACATTTATTGGGAGGGGAAATTCAGGAGGTGGCTGCATCTGCTCTAGAGAGAAACAGCAGAGAACTGAGCAAGATGCAGGGCTTATAGAGAGTTTCTTAAGGAGAGGGATGGAACTCATAAAGGTGAAGCTTTGCAGTGTATAGATTTGTGGGATTTCAAACCAGAGATTGGGCTTTTTACACTGTAGGGTGTGGTTGGGTCCAGCAGTTAAGGCAGTTAGAGTGTTCTTAGTGTGGATCCTGTCAGTTGAATGTCTGTGGGGGAGGGGCCTGGCCACTTGTTTGGCTTCAGGGGCTCATTGTTCATCATTGAGAATAGTCAGGACAAGAATTCAAACAGGGCAGGAAAATGGAGACAGGAGCTGATGCAGAAAACATGGAAGAGTGCTGCTTTCTGGCTTACTCCTCATGGCTTTCTCATCCTGTTTCTTAAAGAACCCAGGATCACTAGTCCAGGGATGGTACCACCCACAATGGGCTGGGCACTCCCCCATCTATCACTAATTAAGAAAATGCATTACAGGCTTGCCTACAGCCTGATTTTATGGAGGTACTTTCTTAATTGAGGCTCCCTCCTCTCAGATGACTTTAGATTTTGTCAAGGTGACATAAAACTATCCAGTACACAGATACATAAAAACCAAGGAGATATTAGTATTAGTAGTAATTAAAAGTCTCCCAGGGCCAGATGGCTTCAGCACAGAATTCTATCAGATCTTCAACGAATAACTAAGGAAATCAATTCTCAAATTCTTCTATACAACAGAAACTGAATAGAGAATGTCCACCCTGTCACAAAGACAGCATCACTTTGACACCAAAGTCAGAGTTACAACAACAATGAAAATAATAGGCTAAGCACTCTATTGAACACAGAGAAAAAACTTTCAGTAAAATACTTCTAAATAGAATTCATAAACACATCCAAAAGATTCACCATGTCAGCTTCATCCCAGAGATTTAGTGATGGTCCAACATATATAAATCAGAAACTATAACACATAATAGACACAAGGACATAAACTACTAGATTTTCTCACACGATACAGAAAAGGCCTTGGTCAAAATCAAATATCCATTCCTTGTAAAACCTCCGGAGAACCTAGGGATATAACGACATCTCAAATTAATGAAGGCATCATAAAGTAAGCCCATAGTCAAAACATCACCCTAAACAAAACAAAACAAAATAACAACAACAAAATAAAACCCTCAAAGTATTTCAGCTAAAATCTGAAACAAAACAAGGATTCACTTTTTCTACTCTTTGTTCAACAACATCCTGGAACTGGGGCCCACAGAGAATAGAAGAATATACTGGATGCCCCGGTTCCAGGCTGTTGTGAGTCACCTGATGTGGGTACTGTGAACAAAATTTGGGTCCCCTGGTAAATAAGTAGGTACTCTTAACCACTGAGCCATCTCTGTAGATTCATATAATAAACATCTTAAATAATAAATATAAGAAACAAATAAACTTAAATATATATAGTACATATTATAAAATGAACTTTATAAGAAAGCAGCATACTTTTTCCAGATCCAATTGATTGTCATCACAATTAGGATAAGAAAAATATGCAGAGTGCTATTTGTAAGTGCTTCCAATCTGGCCCCAACTTGATGAATACTTTCCACAGGTGGTGTAACAACATCGTCCCTCCAGGTTTCACTGACAGGAGTCGACCATTCATGAACTTACTGAGGAGACTACACACTACACACAAAGCAAAGAACCAGTTCTCTATCTACACAGGCACTCTCTGAGATGGTTATTACTGATTATTCTGCTATACTCTCTCCCTCGATGTGACCTATCCCACCTCACAGACAATAAGGAGATCAACCCTACAATATCGTAATAATAGAGGGGAAATGATAAGAAAATACTCATATCAACTGACAAAATCGCCCGTAGTCTTTCTTACTTTACACTTCCAGTGGACAATGGCAGCTTAGGTCAAAATTGCAAAAGAAAGCATGAGAAATACAGCTTACCATACTAACAAACAGAGCAGAAATAAACGTGCTTATCAACATTTTCAAGTCTACATTTTAAATTCTTCTCTTAAACATGAATTCTTAGATAAAGAGTTAATTTTACTTTTTCCATTCCTTGAAGAGAATTTGGAACTATTATCTTCAAAACCACCTAGTAATACCTCTCACACTATGCAATCTGGAAAAAAGGGAAATCAATTTTACTTTCTATAATATATATTTGTCACTAGTTCATGTCTTTCAAAAAGGAACACCTCACAAAACACGAATACATTAAGATCTAACAAATGTCTGCCACCTAATGACATCCTGGCCAATAAATCACATACAGGAAAAGTATCAGAAAGTAGAGAGGGCTGTACATCTGAAATGGTGTCACGACTCTACTGTGTTAAAGAGATTGTCTAATACCATGCTTCTTGGATTTTTGCTCCCACATAGACAACACATGACTGCAAGAATTTAAAAGTCAATGAAAATAACATTCATACATAATTTTAATTTTAATTTATAAGCAATTACTTTAATAAAATGTATTTAGTTACTCTTGTTTATAAAATAGTACATTTGCACATTTTCTTGATCTAAATAGTCTTATAGCACTTAATAGATTTGAAGACTGGCTGGAAAATTATTTGTATTTAATCTGTGGGTTTCATTCTGTACTTATTTCATTTCCACTGTTCTATTACTTAGGTGATATTGGATTCCCCCTCTGTATTCTATGAGCACCACTGGTTCATAAAGCATCTACTTTGGGTCTATTGCAAGACAGAGTAGGCCAAGGTGGGAGTTCCAAGCAGATAAAGGAGGAGAGAAGCCATGTGGCCACCAGAAGAGAAAGATGTGAGCTGCCAGCCTAAACGTTGCCAGTAAACCATGAGCCTCGTGGTAATACACAGACTAATAGAAATAGGTTAATTTAAGAAATAAGAGCTACCTAACAATACATTTAAGCTACTGGCCAAAGATTGCAAATAACAAAGTTTCTGAATGATTATTTCAGGTCTGGGCAGCTGGGAACAAAAAAGTAGCCTCTGACAACAAATTAACTTCCAAATTTTTAAATCTACTATCTTTAAAATTATTATCATAAACTGCAAAGAATTTATTCTTATAATATCTCTTAACCAGGTAGGCTTTTTCACTTATTAGTAATTTTCCCGTAAGATTAATATTAAACCCAATAAAGTGTTTTCTGGTTTACTGTAGTTTTATTGTAGAAAGCCCATCAAATATTATATTTCTTTCTATATATGTTTGAAACATTCTAAGAGTGTCCTGATATTCCAAACAACCCCACCCCCCCTTTTTATTTCTTTTGGTTTTTTTGAGACAGGGTTTCTCTGGGTAGCTTTGGAGCCTATCCTAGAACTTGCTCTGAAGACCAGGCTGGCCTTGAAATCACAGAAATCTTACTGCCACTGCCTCTGTGCTGAGATTAAAGGCGTGTCTGGCTTTGTCCTGATGTTTCTTATCTGAATACAAAGAGTGACAACACCTTTGAAGAAGAAAAACCAGTGAAGAAGTTCCAGTGAGGACGAGAACTGCTACAAGCCTGGAAACACGCAGCTGACGAAAAGAGACCAGGAGAGAATGGGAGCAAATGGATTTACGTCTGTTTAAGGGAATTTTATATATACTTATTAAACAGCATTTGTAATACAGAATTATTGTTACATAATCCCTTTTTAAAATTCCTTCAAGGTAATAATCTATGATCCCATTTCTTTATATCTGGTACCATAAAGCAACAAAATAAACACTTGGGAACCCAGTTTTTCTGGGTAAGGCTCTAATTTCACAGAGGCAAGCTGTATACACTTATGCACTTGACAACATCACCTAGAACAGGTAGTCCTGCCCTACGTAAACGTGTTGGTTAGAGTCCTAAAATCTATCGCCAATGGCTTCTGTTTGCTGGAAATAAGGTAACAGTTATAAGGAAGGTAGGGATTCAGCAGAGCAAGCAGAGCACCTGCAGCGGTGTTTACAAGCCAACCAAGCATGGTCCTTTTGTTATTTTGGTCTCCCTTAGTATGTAATATGGGTCTGGTTTGGTTTTTAATTCTTGAGATTATAAGAAGAAAAAAAAAGGACAAACAAGACACCTTCAACAAAAACCCAGTCTGCTCAAAGTGAGCAACTCCAAAATTCCTAAACTCAGAGAACATGCAATCTCTGTCAAAGTCAAGGGGAAAGAGTCTCACTGCTAAGAATTCTCAGCACACACTCTCTGAAGTGTAGGGGAGGACGTGCCACAAACCTGCTTCTCAGTCTCAGCCCAAATTCGTGATTGTTTAGTTCAAATAACCTCAAGCTAGGAATTGGGTTTCAAGTTATTATAAACTTGAAATGACCACTAAATCCAAAGTCACTATAAAGGTTGCCACCTCTGTTCCAGGGGTCAAATTCTCTCAGATACACTGCTAAGGAAAGATCAACAGCAAAAGAAACACACAACACATAAGGGAGAGAAATGGCGAGAGAGAACGAAGAGAAACCACAGACAGAAAAACTTTTCATCTGAAACAGCCTGCTTTGTACAGGACAGGATAAAGGGTCAGAATATAAAATACTATGGGGTAGCACTCACAGATCTAAGGAGTAACTCAGAATTAACAAACCAGGCAAGAGTTTACAATACAATATATTTTAATGCAATGCTTCTCCATTTACTCCTCACAACATAAATATTTTGATTAAGTGGGACAGCAAATATGAATTATTTAAAAGCTTGAATTATGGTCTGCTCTTTTGTGGTTTGCTAAATCATACTTCTTGACAATAAACTAAACCATTAAAATGTTCACAGAGTAGATGTGGAAGATCTATCAGAATGTTAAATTTTCCACTACAATTTTTTAAAATTACACAATACTGCTACTTATGTTTCCTTTTTCCAGAAAACTCTACTTGCCATACAAAAAAAATTATATTTATTAAATCAAAACTCAGATCCTCATATAGAACTTATCAAAACCTCTGAAGTGGTATAGTCAAGATGCAAAGTTTCCTCATTAATAATGACACATTATCAAATTGGTTTTGATGGCTGCACATGGAACAGCATAGTCTAAAGCACTTTTTGAGTTGAAAAGACTCAGCACTCTGTTTTAAATTTTTCCTTTAATGGTATATAATTTCTTTTAATGGTAATAATTGTATATTGCTGTTATTTTTACAGCTATAAGTATAACAAACCCAGAAATTTCAAAGCTACATTGAGTACAAATTTAAGCTTTGATACTTGAAAGTGACTCTATAATCTTTCATCCTGGGGCATTTATCTTACAGTATACATAAATTAATGCTAGACAACACAAAAGGAGAAAGCCATCTACTTAACCAAATATACAGTAAGTGGCCTTTGTAAGTCGTATGAATAAAATATCCTTCCTCAACTGATGAAGGTTATAATACTAAAAACATGATCATTGGCAAAATTACAAAAATATAATTATCAAGATGAAACTCTTCTTACACTAGATTAAGAAAAAAAAAGGATATGGTGGGCCTAGGAGGAAATAAGGGGAGAAAAGAAGTGGAGGGGATAATTTTGATCAAAATACATTGTATGCATGCTACCAATGACCTGCATAATAGACAAAGACGTGTGTGTACATACATGTATATATACTATGTTTATATGTGTATAAAATCAATAAACAAACATTTCAGGAAGCATTCTGTTCCCCAAACTATGTGCTTTGGTAAGAAACTACCTCTTTCAAAAGCTCATGAACTATTGCTAGGATATCATAGTACACACTCAAACAGACTCTTTCATCAGTCTTACATGATGTAGACACAGTGTTCTATTAAGACCATGGCAGCAGTATTGCAATTAGATTAGTCCACAGGAATCCTGACTTAGTTTAACAAATATGACTTTTAGATTTTCATTTGTTTGAATCTTCTCAAATTTCATCAATGGCTACTTTTTACAGAAAAAAGCCTAAGACAAGTACTTTTCCTTGCTCAGTCTCTACTGCACATAAACTCACAGCTAGATGCTCACAATATTGTCTTTTCAGGTTTGCAGTGGCAGAGATGGGGACAATGACTGTTGCCACTTCACTGGACTGAAAATCTACTCTACAAGTAAGGGGAGCTTAATAGTCCTGTTCCTCTTGCCTAGAAACTGCAAACTCCATCCAAAAGGTAAAATCAAAAATGAAATCAGTGCCCTCGCATTCAAAAGAAAGACCAGATACAGCTGAGACCAGTAATCTTCTTTCTGGAAAAATCTCGGTGGGCTTGCAGATCCAGAAACAATGCTTTCATACCAAGAGTACTGTCCAAAAAAAAAATTCCACTCTTGGCTTCCAGCAGAACTTAAAAGGCAGACAGCATGTTTCAGAGCATATATGAAAAACCTGTAGCAGTCATAGGAAGAGAAAATGATTAGGCTATGAAGTATAACCTCTAATTATTTCTGATGGTGTTATGTGCCTTTTCCCCAAAATAAAAAATTAAACCTGGGGCCCCTTGTCAAGACTTAAAAGAATGAGGGGGGGGATAGATCTACACCATCAGTTAGAGGCTGAGAGGCCCAATGAGCTAGAACACAGAAAGTCTAAAAGATATACATAAAGATGCATCATTGTCATATGGAATAAGAGACCCCCAAGAGAGTATTTTTCATATTTAGGCAAACCTTCTAGGAGAGAACTACTGTTTACACAGTTCCATACAGAAACAAAAGCATTAGTGGCCAGTGTATGCATATCACAGACACAGAAACTCTCAAGAAAGAAAAAAGGAAAGAGGAAGGATGGAAGGGAGGGGCGAGGGAGGGAAGGAGGAAGGGAAAAAGGGAGGCAGGGAAGGAGGGAAAGGAAAGGACCCAACACAAATCTGCAATATTAGAGGATTACAGAATATGTATTGTAAATTGTTCATTTCCTTCCACTCAGCAACACGACTGAAAAAACTAAATATAGTGTGGAGAAAAGAGACACTTCTAAATTAATAAATGCCATTAACTAAATCTAAAAAGATAGTTTAAAATAACATATGCCTGCAAATGTAAAGCTTCCAGGGCACAAGGCCAAAAGTATTGAAATAATAAACAGATCTAAGCATATATAATGCGATTTTCATATTACACTCTTAGTTGTTTTTATATAATAAACAAAGGTGACTGTGGTGTTAGAAAGCATACTTAGGGCGATCTGCAACCCCAACAGTCTACCACAGCCCACACAAGAGGGTAAAATAGGTGGAGGACCATCTAAATAGAAAAGATTGTACATGCTAAAGACTGGAAGTGTATTTCATAAGCAAAATGAGTGAAATTTTTACTTTTTTCCAAACAAAGAGTAAAAGATGAAAATTAACCTTGGTGTGTTTCGTGGGGGAAGGGTTGCTTACAAAACTTGAAAGAGGCAAGGATAACAGGACACAAAAAGAAACGTTTACAAATACAGTGGACACAGTTTTCTACATGCTTGAATTTTCTATTCATTCAGTTGTCTGTGCAACACATGCATTCTGTTCTGAGTATGCATAAAAAATATAGAATGATTCCAGGAAGCAAGTGTATGTGACAATGAAGCCATTTACAGTAGCAAGTTATAGTGTGGATCAAGTAGATCATGTAGTAGTAGACAGCTAAACAAAGAGAAAGGACACAGACAATAGAGATAACTATCCTTCAGCACAAAAATGCATTTATAATTTATATTACATATGAATGCATATTCTGTAATTAAAAAGGGCTGTGGTCTTTAGTTTTACAGCTTATAGTCACCTGTAATGCAAAATATTTGAAATGTAGCATGAGAACTGCAGGCCAGACATGGATAATGAGAAAACATGTTGTGTCAATAATTACAAGCTAAAACCTCAACAATATAGTATAAGTAGTGTGTGTGTGTGTGTGTGTGTGTATGCATGTGTGTGTGGTGTTCAAACAGGAGTTCATATAAACAAATCACCAAAAACTCTTGGAAATAGAACAGGTGAAATCACATGAGTATATTAAAGCACAATACGTTAAAATACAGATTATTTATTGAAAAAGTTAAATGTATGCAATCAAAATTACTTTGAAATATATGAAATGTATAATAAGACATGTATTATGTATATCTACACATACATACAAACAGCTATCTCAAACTGTTTCTGTTCAACTCTTACTATAGGATGACTCAAAGAGAGATTCTGAAAGGCTAGAAAGAGGCCCAGCAATTAAGAGTGCTTGCTGCTATTCCAGAGGACCCAAATTCAGTTCCCAGAACCCATACTGGGTGGCTAACTACCATCTGTAACTCCAGCTCCAAGGAATACGAAGCCATCCTCTGGCACCAAGGCATCTGCACATGTGTAACATATACAGAGACACAAAATTTTACAATGAGAGACAGTGCCCAAAATTCCCAAGAAAATAGTAAGTAAGTACTTAATTAAAAAAAAAAGGATCCTACTATCGAGAGAATTAAAGAAGGAAAAGTTTCAAAATAACAAGAGTGGCAACTACTGTTAGAGTTGAAATGAAAATGAGAATGAAAAAGAGAATGAAAAAGGGGTGATAGACACATGCATTACTGAAAAAGTTCAAAGAGTTATAAACTAAGACCACAGTGATCTCTGGAAGAGCTACATAATTGGGAGGAAAAGTATTCATGAAGTTAATCTCAGCAGAAAGGGTACTGCTTCCAACATTTGTGATCATTATGGAAAGCGCAAAGTAGCAAAACAGGAGAAGACCAGATTCAAGGATGTAAATTAGGGATTTTTGTAATTTAATAAAATCAGGAACTGAATACATTAGTTAGACAAGAAAATGGATCTAATGAGAAATTTTTTACAAAATGAAAAATTTGAGGTAGTTAAGCATGAATCTGAAAATGTAAAAAGAAGCACAACAAATGACAGCCTTAAAAGAGGCCCAACATTCCCTTTATGCGTAGTAAACAAGCAATAAATGTGAAATTGCACAGCAATTTCAAGTATAAAAGGAAGCTGGTAGAAATCCTTAAGTATGTTCTACAAAAGCAGAAGCGAGCCCAATTATAGAACATCAATGTGTCGGGGGAGTTTCTAGGGTAACAGAGATGAACACCTTGATGAGTAAATAAATACAAGATGGAGAGACAAACAGTGATAAGCACAGGTGGCACAATGGAGCAGGACCAATGGAAAACACTAGATATAATGAGAAGCAAAATAAACTGGACCGAATTCAGTTTTTTGTCTTGGAATATGGGTGACCAGAATAGAACAAGGAGGGTAAGAACAACAAAAAAAAAAAGTGTCTCTTCTAACAGTCTTTTTTCCGAGAGTTCATTTCAAATTGTAAATGAAAGTTAGGACAAACTGTAGCATTGATTGGCCCTTCAGATGATGTGGTTTAGGAGCTCAGGAAGCAACTCAGTTGAAAGAGGACTGACAGCACACAGACTAAATTCAACCCCAGAACCACATGGATCACTCATGTCTGTAATCCTAGGACTTGACTGGTAAAGTCAGGAAGATTGGGAGTTCAAGGTCATCCTTGACTACAGAACAGGTTTAAGGTCAGTCTAGGCTACAAGAAATCAGAAAGAGTATAAAAGATTCAAAGGCAGCTGTATCAACAAAAGGGTTGCTGAAGACCAAAAACAAACAAAAAAAAACAAAAAAAAAAACAAAAAAACAAAAAACAAATTGCTGGAGCTGCCTTACATCTGGTAAGAAGCTCTCTTGCATTCATAATTTTAAAGAGCAACAGTCCCAGAAGGAAAGATAAAGCAAGAACAAAATGATCAGTATAGGCCATACAGCACTCCTTTGATGTTGGATTCCCCTCTGTATGCTGTGAATATGTTTTATTACCATTAGTTAATAAAGAAGCTGCTTTGGCCTACAGCAGGAAAGAACACAGCAAGGCAGGAAACCCAAGCAGACAGAGGAGGAAAGAAAGTACAGTTAGGAAGATGTCATGTAGCTGCCAAAGGAGAAAGATGCCAGTCTGCCATCAAAGAAACAAGACATGTAGAAAATGAGGTAACACTATGACAGTGTGACAACATATAGACTTATAAAAATGGGTTAATTTAAGATGTAAGAGCTACCTAGAAATATGCCTGAGCCATTGGCCAAACCATATTGTAATTAATATAGTTTCTGTGTGTTTCTTTGGGATTGAATGACTGATGGACTGGATGGGGCAGAAACTTCTGTCTACACTCCTTGCTAATCTGAAACATTATCTATATTTAAATTTAAGTCATTTCATTCAAGTTTCCCCACATAACGTTGTCTTTAATGAACTCTTTAGGTAAAATGTATTATACCAAACAACTTCCAAATTCAGCTTTAAACAGATATATAAACTAGTCATCACTTCAAATGGAAAAGTGTTATCAAAGTAGCTACTTAAATAATTTTGGGGTTTTTTTTTTGCTATTTTTGTTGTTGTTTTAGTTAAACAACTGTTTCATTCTTAATGTCTTTTCACTCCAAATATCAAAACAATTTTGACAGAATCTAGTAGGGTCTAGGTAAATTGCAAGTACATAATGCTCTGGAATTCACAAACACTACCATTAAAAATTACTGTGCACTAATATAGAGGAAACACGCACACAGGTTCTTTTTAACATGTGGTGTATAGTCTAATTTAAAGTAAGTACCAGCCCAAATGAAATGATACCAACTTAAAAGCCCTTCTGTAGAATAATGCCTGTGTTCAGCTTTAGAATCTATATGTAATAATAAATACATATGGGCTGAATACATAGATAGGCATACTAGAAACACACAGCAATAAAAACCATGATTAGAGAAGGAAGATCTTAGGACTTTGTACTATGAGACTGTAAGTTGGATAAAGATACATAAACCCTTGAGCAACATGAAAATATAAGAATATAGATATTTTCAAAGCAATATTTAGTAGACTCCAAAGTTAATGAGTATGAAAAGATTTAAGAAGGATGCATGTCATTAGTAAGTATCCTTACAGTGTTTCAAGCTATAAATTTTAATCTATTTTTGTAATCCATAAAATTTAAATTCTATACATCAAAATGAAGCCAAATACATAAATGCATGCTCTTGTCCCTGCAACCTAGGAAGTTAGGACCTGAACCAGTTCTCGCTTTACTGACATAACGGCATAAATCTCCTTTACTATATCACAGTATTATAGATGAATTTGTGTAACTCTGGCAGATTTTTCTACAGGTTGATCATTTTTGGCCTGTGTAATACATAGCAATAAAACTAACGATTAGAAAAGGAAGTCAAATTTATCATGGCATAATCGTTTCATTAAGATGTTATATTGGAACTATAAGAACTCATTTTTTTAGCTAATACAGGAAATAGCACAATTTTCTTCTTTTTTGTTTTTCTTTCTAAAAAATTTCATACACATATATATTATATGTTTAAATTTTCTTTCTCATCCACTGACTCCCCTTTTCTCACCCCTCCTGGTAATTTCATTTGTTTCTGTAGACATTTTCAATTCTGCCTTCATATTCCACATATGACACAAGATATTATATATCTATATAAAATCTAGGAACTACACATAAGAGAAAATGTATCTGTCTTTCAGAAACTGCTATACCTTGCTTAGTATGGTTAACTCTGTAGAAAGGTTCCTCAGAAGACAGAATCGGAATGGCTGGTGAATGTTAAATGGTGAACATCTCTAGCAAACAGAGACATGTCAATCAAAACTACATTAAAACTCAATTGACATCAATAAGAATGGCACTAATTAAGCAAACAAATAGTGAAAAATGCTGCTGAGGATTGAAAGGGGTAAAGAAACTAATTTACAGCATCAGTGGGAATGTGAACTAGCCCAAATTCTATGGAAATCAGCCTGAATCATGACTCAGCTTTACCACTGCACGGTATCTACCCAAAGGATATCCCTTCAACATATCATAAAGATAACAACAAAATTTTTGACTAACTGGGAGTATGGAGAAACAAAGTTAAAACAGTATATTAGATCTAATTGACTTCGATAAAACTAAAGACTATCAACTAAAGTAATTTCTCATGGCATGAAACCAATAAATTTACTATTAGTAGGCATCAAAGTATCTCAAAACATTTTACTATTATACTCCAAAAAATTACTATTATTATGTCTGATATTAGTGGGCATAAAAGTTTCTCAAAATATTTGAAACAAGAGCAAAAGGCAATTAAATCATTTATTTTTAAAATATAGTTTACGTAGGATATAATCCTCATTTATATGAACTGTTTTTTGAGCACATGCTTTATATAGGTTAGTTCAAATCTACCATCCACAATGTATACATATGATAAAAATACATATCATATGTATGCAATGTTTTATTTTTAAGATAATTTTATCCTCTAACAAAGCATCTATTACTTATTCATTTGATACTGGACTTCGCAAATGCTAACCATTCTACTAATGAGCTAACCATCCTGCCCAGATTTTACTTTGATATGCACAATCTTTCCACGTTGTACTTCCTGCAAATGTACATGATACACTAGAGATGCCTATGGTTTGCTGAGGACTACCACCATCATTGCACTGGGCATATCTAGTAAAATGATTTCAGCCATGCTAACTAGCAGTCCTATCATTTCTACCGTAACTTTTTACAGCAAGAGCACCTAAAGTTTACACTTTTGACAAATTTTTCATATACAATATTAGCTATATTCTTCATACTGTGCAAATAGATGTCTTGATTTGTTCACCCTGCTTATCCTCATATTTGCTCTGACTTACTTCCCTCCTTGTCCTCTTTTCTTATCCATGGTAACTAGTTAACCTCTCTCTGTTACTATATATTTAACCCTTTTGAGGGTCCACCAATAAGTGAGATCATGCAGTGTTCTGTCTCTGAGTTATTTCAGGTAGACTATATCCTCCATGTTCTCACAAATGTCAGCTTTCCCGTTTCTGAAGGATGGATGTCATTCTATTGTCTGTATTTTTAATCCAAATAGTCTAAATAAAATATTTATGCTATGATAGACACATTTAAAACAACATTCTTAAGAATATTGATTTTTACAGGTTTTCCAATGATAGAAAACTAAAAATGTCCCTATCTTTCCCAATTCTTCATCTTTTGAAACATAACCTGAAGGATTATTCTAACTGACCTACTTACAAAAAATCATTTTAACATTTCACAGTCAATTACAATGTGAGTTTATTCTTTATTTAGTCACAGATGTAGAATGGATATATGCAGCATATTTTTTTGTACTTAATATTGTTTGGGTCTTGGCTAGTTAGTTTTTCTTTAACTATCTTGAATGCAATCAAAATCATATTTATAGATTGATGTAGTATTTGACAGAAAATAAAGTTAATCCTAAGTTTTAGGACCTTTGAAACTGAGTGAATGAGGTTGTTATTAGGATGAAGAAGATGAACTGGGTACTAAGAGCTTCAGCCAGTTAGTTAAAAGTCATATTTCATTCTAACATGCAAAGCGGACTTAAACGGAGAAAAACCTAAGTAGCTGAAAAATGCAAACATTAAAGTAGGGTACGTAAAGCCATGGTGGTGGGTAGGGTTACAAGCAGTAAGACTGAATAGAAAAGAAAAAGAGTTCAAGACCTGAGCCCAGAAATGTCAAGAATACAGCAAATACAATTGAGGTTGCAGTCAGCAAAGCAGGGTTTGCAGCAGGAAAAACAAACAAAAAGGTCTTATAAGGGTGCAATGTTGAGAACCGTTACCATAGAAAGCTGGGGGCTGTGCTGGACAGATCGGGTTAAAATTCCATGAAACAGGTTCACAAGAGAAAAGAAGGAGAGCAACATGAAGCTTTACATGCATGGACTGGCGATTCCGCTAACAGCATAGCAAATGGAATGGAAAACAAAAAAAAGGGGAATATGCCTTCTGTTCTAAATGCAAGGGAGAAATTACAGCATGTTACTGAAAGACTACGTCTTAACAGGGTGAGAAAAGAGGAAAGAATGAAGAAGTTGTGGGAGGAGGTAAGATGAGAGGGAACCTAAAAACAGAAGCTGGTTTATTACAGGCAGAGATGTTTGCCAAGTCAAGAAGACAGCAAGTATAGCTGAACAGAGTGGCACACACCTGTAATCGTACAGCTCAGGAAGTAGAGGCAGGAGAGGGGCTAGACTACAAGGTGCTCGATGAGGTCTGGTCTCAAAAAGAAGAGGCAAGACTCTCATGCAGTCTCTGACACTCTTATACCGCAGTCTGGTCTCACTAGTTTAAGATGCATCTCAAACACTTTTATCTTTCATTGAAATGAGAAATAAAGTAATCACTGAGGATGGCTGGATGGGGTTTTGCAATTAATTATTTCAAATGAATGAAGAAACATTGCAAGAAAGAATAAAGTTTGTTTTACCGTGCCTACTTATATCCTAGCTCGTGTTTCTGCTTCTAAAACGATATCCTGTTATGAACAGAGGCAGGCACAGCTCACAGTGGCCTCTAGTCCAGAAAAACGAAAGTCAGTCTAGAAGAACTTCAACACTTAATGTCACTCTCACTCACTCACAGGCACAACCACAGACCCAACTAGGACTTTCTCTAATAGTTAGTTGTTTTAACAGAATTTAGAAGATATTCTCATTTCCTTTAACTTTCTTGTCATCTAGTATTCCTATCTAACTAAATTTATCTTGTACAATAAAGTATTCAGTATGATTTATTTTTATCAGAGTAATTCAGGAATCAGTTTGTCTCAGTAAATTTATGTTCACAAGGTCATAGTCAAATGAAACAGAAGATTTTGTCTTTGTCTTGTTATGGGACAAGATCAAATATTCAATGCAATAATGACCAATTTAACATACAAGCCATACAAAATCAGAATTTTATATACTATTACAGAGTAACATATGTAAAATTATAGTATGATAGCAATCAATAATATGTGCACTCATTGAAAACTGAAATGAATAAAACACGGCCTCTAAAAGACACTTTTAGTAGAATATACCACTAAAATGTTCTGGTTATTTTTAATGGAAACTGCAAGTGCATGAATTAAAAGTTAAAATCTTGCCAAAAGCAGTACATTTATCTCCACAGCTAAAGGAAATCTGAAGAACAAGACTTACAAATGATCATTTACACAGTTCCAAACCTAGTTAATTGTTTAATAGACTATCCTTTCTTTTCACTGCTAGGGAGGAGTATTTCCAAAGTTCAGTGTCTGGAGATCCTACCAAACATGCCTTAAATATGCGTCATGCAGCTAACTTACTCCTGAACACTCCTGCTAAGGCTCCACGCTCATGATTACAGTGCTGTGCATTTGTATATGCAACAGAAATGAAAGACACTAATGGAGCCTTCACTTTCAAGAATCAATAATGCAAACAAAATCATGTTTCATATGATGTTTTACTATTTCAAATTCTTTTACTACATCAAAAAAGTAATACTGGTTATCATATCACATACATTTCACGATATGATTACTCATCTTTCTTTTATTGGTACCTACTCCACACTCTTAATAGCTATGAGACAAACCCCCAATGAAGGATACTTTTATAAAAAGTGAAGTTCCAAAAAGATTTTGATACTGACTAAAATTGAATAACTAGTAAATTGCAAAAGTAGGATGAAACTGGTAAAACAGCATATCTGACTCTCACCACCGAAGGTATCAAGACACCCTGAGATAGTGTGCTACTCCATAGCCATAGTGCATTGTACACATTGCATGTTTTCTTCACGAGAGTTTGGCTTTTAATAATTATTAAGTGATTTGGCTGTACCATAGCAATTCATCTCAGCCTTTCTTGTCTTGTCTAAATTTGCATGTCTCAGCATTATAACCATCCATAACTTAAAAAGCAAAATCTGACAAGACTAAACTAAGAAGTTCAAAATCATTTCATATAAATAATCACAAACGATAAAACAATTTTGGAAATTATAGTAACAATATGAACACAGGACACACAGTATCAACTTGCTCATGTTTCTGCTGCCTAACTATTACATGTTTTCTTTTAATGACAAGTTTTTTAATTTGAAGAATTTTCAAAATATTAATTAAAAGTATCTTGCCCACAATAGATGATTATCTATAAATAATGGATTAATATGGCAGTTTGATAACCTTTATGTAAATTCTAAGTACTTTATTTCCAAACTAAAAATATAAATAATTCTACAGAGTTACAAGACAGAAGTCAGCAGGCACATTCATTACTAAGTTGACTGTGACATGTCATTCTTATTTTGTCTTACTATTTTCTTTACTAATCTGAAAACGGAGTTGAAAATTCCTACTAACCCTGGATTTTAGAAATTTCTATCAGTAACAGAAACCTAGATTCTCATGAATCTTGTGTTGATAACCATTCAGGAACTTTGGGTTGTGTGATTCAGAATTCTAAAGAGAAGATTGTCACTTTCCTCACAATTCTCAGACACAGAATGAACATGTGCATAGAAATTCATAGTATGTCTCCCCAAAAGGTAGAATTCACAACCCCCCAATAAATAAAAAATGAAATTTCCAAACCCAAAATTTCTTCAAAATATTCCTCAAACAAAATTGTGTTTATAGTATACATCTTAAGTGGCCTGTTCATATACCTAAATTATTTGATCCTATTATGTGGCATTTCTGCTAATTACTAATATCATATTCTGAATAATCTGGAGACCCTTCAATAAAAACAGTACTTTTTAAAATTATAAAATCAATATATTTCCAAGGAAGCAATCTGAATTCAAAGTTGAATATACTACCAATAAAACCAGTATTTATTAGAATTTATTATTAAGTAATTTCTGTGATGATCCACAGAACTTCTAATCTTTTTCTACTAAGACATATATTTTTCCTAAAATTAAAAATGTTATTTCATTTTTAAATATTTACATTATGAAACTATTGGACATGTAATATTAACATAGTATTAATTCTTAATTCAGTAATAAATTATAACACACACACACATACAAACTTCAGAGACTAAGTTAGTAACTAGGACAAATTCCACAATGTTAATTTGAACAACAAAAATATTTTTACAAAAGTTGAAAGTAAGGATTTATGAACTAAAAAGGCAGTCCCAATCATAAGCCACCAAGAGCCGACTCGTTAGCAACCTCTTCTTTAGCACTCCAAATCTAAGCCTTCCAGTGCCTTCACCATGTCATCTGAGATGTATGCCAACCAAAGCTGTCCCATATGGCATATCTACCTCATTATCACAGTTCGTGTTTTCATAAGTAGTGCTGTTCTGCTTTTTAAAAAAAGATGTCAAGTACAAAAACACAGCTTAAAATGGAAAAAGAAAGAAGATACCTTTTCTTTCTCAAAATAGGTAAGTAACTCAGAAAAAAAGTAATTTTGAATATTACTATGAAGAAAACATGGATGAAAATAATGAGTTATATAACATATAAGTACAAAATAGTCACTCTAAGGGAAGATTTTGTTAAAAATACAAAGTTTAAAATTATTGCAAATAATACAAACCATAAAAATTTTGTCAAGGATGGGTGGTGGTGACGCACGCCTCTAATCCCAGCACTCGGGAGGCAGAGGAAGGCGATCTCTGTGAGTTTGAGGCTAGCCTGGTTTACAAGAGCTAGTTCCATGACAGGCTCCAAAGCTACAGAGAAACCCTGTCTCGAAAAACCGAAAAAAAATTATTAAAAAAAAACTTTTGCCAAAACAATTGTATTTGTAATAAAAATTTGACAGTCCTGACCCATATAATTCACCACTTCAAAAGCAAGGCATGCCATTCTACAATATGAGAGCATGTCATAATGTGGAGAACAAGAAAAAATTTAAAGCTTCTTTAAAACATTGAATTAAACATTTGAGTTAAACAACTGGTATTATTGAATCTAAAAGAGCACTTAAATAAAGATTACACACTGAATATTTTTATTTTCAATTCCCATCTGGTGCTTAATGTCAATTCAGATGTTCAATTTTTAATGTTGTTCTATAAAAGTAGCCAATAATTTCATGAACTTGTATAAAATTATAGATTTTAAATTGAATTTCCAAGTGAGAAAGTGTCATATTTCTTACAGTCATTTTAAAACCATTTGACATTGATAAACGTATCCATTAAGATTAATCTTTTATAAACTTTACTTACCAAGGATAAAAATAATAGTGCCAAACTTTGGTAGTAAAATTCTAAACAGAACAAGAACATTATAGAAAAACCACAACAAATGAATAAATCAATTTTTATTTTCATTGTCTAACACACTACTCTTTCTGTAATATACTATGGTTTTGTTGTCTTACGGTCATTTAATTCACACATTTAAAAAACAGGAAGCACACATAAATGTACTATTGTGTAAATCATTAAATTTCATCACCCTAAACATTATTTGTAACTTTTCACTTGTCAGAAAAGTTAGACAGGACCATATAATCAAACAACTTAAGAACTAAGAGAAATGTTAGCACATACGCAATTTTTGCTGTTGTGTGTCAAGAAAACCAATTACAGAAAGAAACTAGCTGGTCAGTAATTTTAAGCATGTGTTGAACGAGAGAGCCACTTGTTGCTTCCCTGCCACTTAGCCCGGAAATAATCACACAAAAACTGAATTAATTATATCACTACTTGGCCCATTAGCTCTAGTTTCTTATTGGCTAACTCTTACATATTAATTTAACCCATTTCTCGTAATCTGTGTATGGCCACGTGGCTGTGGCTTACTGGATAAAATTCCAGCACCTGTCTTCAGCGGGGCTCCATGGCATCTCTCTGACTCTGCCCTTCTTTCTCCCAGCATTCAGTTTAGTTCCCCCACCACCATGCTATAGGTCCAAAGCAGTATCTTTATTAATTGACGTCAATCACAGCATACAGAGGGATATCCCACAACAAACATGTGAAAGGACAAGATCTATAAGTGCACGACTCTCAAATACAGACCTGTCTCCAGAGCTTCACTGCATGCTTGCAAAATAGTTTTCATTGACATTTGCTTTTCTTGTTTTTAATTCCAAGTTGGCACATAATTACTTCATTAAAGATGATTTGCATTTCTTGACACATCTTTTGTGTGCCCCATTTCCTGACCATTGTCTTTCCTTTCTAAACAAATTCACCTCTGATTCTGGCTAGAGCTGTTAGACAGAAAACCAAGGTCTTAAATCTCAAAATGATTTCTGTTTCAGACAACTTCAACAGTCCTTAGCACAGGTTTTACAGAAAGAAATATTTATATTTACACAGACCGATTCTAAATGGTAGTACCACTGTTAGTCATTGGATAGACACAACAGGTGTATCTTTGAAGTTTTTACCTATATTTGTTTTTTATATGTACTGCATTGCTTCTTACCCATACAGCTATCTACAGTGCTTCCCCAATGCCACCAGTGACACCCAGAAACAGCTAATACAAGAGGTTTCATAGTACTTCTGCACTCTGAATATGCTACCCACTGGCAAAATCTAGCTCTTACCCAAGAAATGCAAAATTGCTCCGGTTTCTGGATATCCCAGGATTTTCTTTATATATCTTCATGTTTATGTATTTTCAGTCTCTTTGCTTTAAATGAGCCTTATAACATTTTCCATCAAAAAAGTTAAAATCTAACCCTCTAAGTCCAGTTAGCTTCTTATTGAAATCTAAAGACTCCTTACTGAGAGAGGGAATTCAATTTCTCTACAGAATTCTCCCAGTAGATAGTTGCTGAACATTCCTACAGTCATACATTACTGATATGTATTTTAAAACCTTGTTTCATATCCCATTGGTTGAAAATAAGATCAACAAGCCATCGTATACTTAATTCCAACCCAAAGAGGGCACACAAATGTCTATCCAACTGTTAGACTATACACATCCTGAGCTGAGAGGAGCAAGGGACTAACCAGGCAAAGACATATGATTGGGTTTTAACCCACTATTCTACAGTAGCTTTTGGTTTTTTGGGTTTTTTTATATGTAAAGAATGTATTTAAAATTAGGCTAGCTGTTAAATCTTAGATATTTCATTTGTTTATTGTGCCAAAAAGATGATTTAATGAACAGTGTTGCATGTTCTTTAAATGTTGAATGTTGATAAATTATTGAAAGACTGAAATATTGCAAATTCACCTTTTCTTGGCTTTAACTTTTAAAAAAATGTACAATAAGATCTTAATCATCAATTAAGTGTAAGTCCTAAGCAAATAAATGATATTCTATGATATAGCTGGCATATATTCTTCTTACTTAGCAATAAAAGTAATCTGGCCAGCATTAAACAGTGATATTATAAATTCCTCCAACAAAATTACATATTAACTTCCTCCCTAAAGACGGATAAGAACATATGAAATGACATCAAAATTACAATATTTAACACTCACATTTTTCACATTTCTTCATTTTATTACATTATTTAGTTGATAGAGATGATTTCCAAAGTATAATAAGAAAAATCACTTGGGGCCATATGGTCGTAACTATAAAGTGGCTGAACGACATAATCTTACATAGTTACTTTCAAACTCTTTGTTAAATATGTCTAATTACTTTATGTTGCTTAAGTCAGCTTATATTAAAGGCAATCTCCATTTCAGATGTGTCTTTGAAGTGTTCTCCAGAAGGATTGATGTCAGTCTCCTTCACACAAGAGCACTACATACCCAAAAGAAAGTAAGACGTTTCTCCCACACTCCACGCTTCTTTCTTAATCCTTGCTAATACCTGGCGTATTAAAATTTGTTCTTCTTCTTCCTGGAATTTCTGAGCTCAATATTTAACTCTCCAGAAATGTAGATTTTCCTGACATGTGTACATACGAAAAACACACATACCACAACACATTCCTCCAAAGTACGCTGGAAATGCCAGGAAAATACTAAGGATGGATCACTTTCAGATACTATAGAAGTACTTCATTCAGAAAGCGCCTATCCAACCATATGTCAGTCTGTCTGTCCATCTGTCCATCCATCCATCCATATTCACTTACATTTCTAGTGTCTCCGGTGATTAAAACACTGGCCTGCATATTGACCACTACAGCCTGCAAGAGGGATGACAAAAATCCCCACCAATGGACCTTAAGCTAAATAAAATTCTGATGAGTGAAGAAAATCACTAAGGTCTTTTGTTTAAATTTAAAGCGGTATAAGAGAAATCTTCAAAACCACATTAATTTCTTAAATAATAATGTTAAAAAATACTCCTTAAGCATATACCACAAGGGACGTGGCATAAGAATGCTAATTGAAAGGAAAATGGACAAGTTAATGGATCTTCATAGAAGAGAAGAATATTTCAACTTATAACTTATTGAGTTAATTTGAACTCACATTGCTTTATACTTAATCATATTAATTTTCTTAATACTAATAATAGATCCTTTTTAAACCATTATTTTTACCTACTAAAACTTGAAACACTCAGGGAAGTTTGTTTTTGTTTGTATAAAGAGTTGCAAAAAGAAAGAGCAACTTACATAACCCTTGGAAGCAAAGCTTGACAGAATGTCAACATTATGTTTTAGTTTTTGTTTGTTTGTTTGTTTTTAAACAAGGTCAATGCTAGTTTAAATGGGAAAAAGGTTTCCTTGAGCTAAGGAAAACTAGAAGCACAAAAAACAACTTTATGAAGGAAGGAAGGAAGCTACCCTTACCACACTGCCATTCTCAAAGAGTCCTACTGTAGGCAAACAGAAAACAGTTGGTCTAGATAGATGGTCGTTTCTAATGTATGAAGTGTCTTCTACTTAATATGCATGAGGATGGGAAGCACTGCCACTAGACCGTTTCAGAAATAAAAATACTGCTCACAAGATAACCACATTGAGTTTTTAATCTTGGCTCTTTAAAAATTAGATGTAGTCATTTAAAACAAGGTGAAAGAAAAAGAACATATTTTCTCAGTCATAGCCAAAACGGAAGACAAAGCGAGGTAAAACAATGAAGTTCTGAGTATAAGTCACTAGCAAATGGGTTACTGCAGGCCTACACCGAGGATTTCATTGCTCCTGCCTTTCTCAGGTCTAACTCTAAGCTCTGCGGGACAGCGGGCCTACCATCCCCACTTTCAGTAGATTCAAAACAGCACCATTGTCCCAAAGCCTTGAAAGAGAGAATTTTAAACTTATTGCATTTATGGTAAAGACCCAACAAAATATAAACAATTCAACCCAAAATTTGTTGGCATTAACAGAGCACAATTTTTCAGCATGAAGCAATATGGGCCTAGATTCCTTTCAGGAAGAAAGGCTGCTCTTCAGTAATCCCAATAACAGAACCAAATAGCTGTCCACACCTGCACTCTGGGAAGCATTTGCTACACAGAACAATTAGCAACAGAAGGGTCCAGAAAGACTATGCTCAGTGAAACCAAGATGGTTGGGCTTTGTTTTTTTAATTACTTTTAAAGGTATTTTCATGATTGCCATTAATATTAGAAAAACAAAGTCTTATTTAAAATATATAATGTAAAACAAGCCATGTGACAAACTCTCCAAATAAATGCTCATTCATCTGTGACATCTTTTGAAATAAACTGGCATTTAAAATATAAAATTGACAAAAGCTGAAAAACTATAGTTCTAAAATATTTGTTAAAAAATAAAGAAAATAAAAACAGGTCCTCTATATTGTTCTGTGCTACTGGAAAAAAGCTACATCATTCCTCCCTTCCATCCTCTCCACAAAGAACAGACCTTAAAATGCAGTCAACCCCAATATAATTCAGAGTAGTGAAGTATTCATTTAGATGAAGACCACTTTCCGTAAGAGCACACTGAATCAGCATTTATCACAGCACAGGGTTTGAAATCTCAGTTCTTGAGACTGAGTGAAAAATCCTCCCCACAAATTGCAGTATGGGGCTTTCAAAGTAAAATGAGAGTCAAAAAATCTGCAAATGGAAGGAGGCCTTAGTTCTCAAAACTTCAGAGAAAGTTATGTGCACAATTTCAAAAGAAAAATATCATCTAAAATAAAAAAATGCTGAATTCTCAGCAAAATTTACTAAAAGATACAGGTAATACTAAACAGCAAAACAGAAAGTATGTCCACAAATAAAAAAAATAATATGTGCTGAGTAAAAGTAGTTCAAGAATGGTGAAAAATGTATTTTCCACAGCAAATAATCCCACATGAATCATCTTGCTCTTAACAAACTCAAGATGCTTTCATTTCCTACCTGACAGGCCCCGCAGGAAGCAGCAGCAGATCAATGATGAAATGCACACAGTCTGTGCATGGTCAAGATCTGTCATGGAATGATGTCATATCATAATTGAAAATTCTCAAATACTGAAATCATCTAAAATGTTATCAGCAAAAAAAAGAAGATAGTATTCTTTTTGATTTGCAGTCTTAAGATGTTTACTCTTTCTCTGTGTTCATCAAATCCTTGAAAAATCAAGAAGGAAGTGTGTGAAGTGATCAGGTGTCAAAAACTAATAGTTCACGGTATCAAACTTGAAAAAAGAATGTTGGTGGAAAAAAATGAATGGTATATTTGATCAGTGTAAATCCAAAAACTGAGCATTGCTGAGTTTAACAAGTTACAGTTAGTGTGTTCCCGCAAAAATCATATTAGCAAAACCAACGGAACGTTTGGGGACCAGCTCCTCCCTATGTTCTTTAAGAGTTTTTTTTTTTCTTTCTGTATTTGTATTTCCACTACTTTTAAATGTAACAGTACCTTCGCAGAACCTGTGTGGATGTTAGAACTGTTTTCCATTCAGAAGCCTACGAAGGAACAGGACGGTAATAAGATCCTGACATTTACTAATATGTGTGAAAGCTCACAAGAAATTCCTATGGCTAATATGTAGCATATGTAAGTCAGTACCTCAGACAGATTAAAGAATTTTAAAAAAAAAACAATAAATGACAGACAACTGTCTTCACTTTTTAGTGGTGTGGATTGTAATTTTCTTCTAATGCATGTGGTAAAGAACTATTTCTGCAAAACTCTTATATTTACATATGACATCTTACAGGTGTTTACAATATTTTATGCTTGTCTTGTTGGGGCATTTCAAAATACTTTGTAAAGTACCTTTCCTAATGCCCTCAAATCTGTAAAAGATATGTCTGAAGTTTACATGTGTTAACTTATGAATAGTAAAATGTTAACCTAAGATAATAATTAAAAATTATTATTTTTTTCTAAGGACAAGGTATTTCCACTCACCATGGTTTAAAAATGCATTTGCAGAATTAGGAAGTTAAATGCACCTATTTATTTTTGTCTGGACACCTAAAGAAAGGTGTCCCCCTTCCCCCCCCCCCGTTTTGAATTCCATTAGATGACTGGAAAATCTTTAACTTACAAACATTTTTCTATTAAAGGTGTGAGAATGCTGCGTCTTTAAAAATGAAGAAGATGGGAAGACCAACGACACGATCATAAAAAAAAAATATTGAAAAGTATTGCTTCGGTTCTCTAATGCTGCGATCTGTGCCCTGACACTTCAGTCTCTGAGGGTCAGGTTAATTAAGCTGCACCGCAGCTGCAATGCACTGTGAGCTGTGCACTGCCGTGGTTCCCACCAGTCCGCTCCAATTACCTGTAGTATTCCAGCACCGGACAAGTGACAACCAACCAGGTCTCTCCAGCCACTTGTTCCCTCTGGTCTACTGATAAATGTTAGCACAAACCAACCCCTTTCTGAAAAAGAGTGCAGAGTGGAATGCACCTGCTGCAAGCTGCAGTGATGAGCCCCGGAGAGATGTTTGTCAGTCAGATCTCCGCAGATGTTGTTTAACTTTCTGCTAGAGCTGTATCCAAAGATGGAAATGAGATGGCAATCAAGCACAAATCCCCACCACCTTCCCTCCAGCTTTAGACTGACAACTGTACTTGCTGCTGAGGCTTGGGCTTTAAAGCTTGACTAAACAAAAAGCAGCTACGACTGAACCCCATAGTTTTAGAAAAGAGGCTGAAGTTTAAATTACAGGTGGTATAATGTGCTCGATAAATGACACTCACATATGCTAAGCTAAAATAATCATCTATGGGCAACAGCAAAATAAGTAATTATAATGATATGCAAGTGGTTGACTGGTGGTTTATTGTCAGGGGTTTCTAGCGATACCAAAAATTACTTAGCATTTCTATGTCATGGATCATCTTTTCTTCCTGGTATATTAATATGAAGCATCCTCAAAACACACATTCAACTATTTCACCAATTCTGTTCACTATTCCTGAAACCATGTGGCTTGGTGTCTGCAAGGTAATATTGGATTTTGCCTTATAAGGTCACATATTTCTAACGAGCTGTTTCTAATATAGAGAAGGCTTAAACAACACATTTTAAAGTGACATTGTGCCATGAAAACACCAATACTATAAGCTAAAGATTTTTAACAGTTTGTTAATTCAGTGGTAGAAGATCCAATGTCAAATGAAATAAAAGTGAACAGATAAAGAAGCCACCCAAGGCATGTTATGCTAATTCATATTTCTAGAAGCCCCCAGGCACAAAGTATTTGATTCATGAGATAATATAAAAAGAATTATTATATATCCATAGATATTATAGCATACCAATAACATTCTTTCACGTGTAAATAATCCCTACAGTTAAAATATGAAAATAAAGTATTAAAATTGAGAATAAAGAAAAATTTTCAAGCAATAATATTGTCTATGTGAACAGTATGTTTACCTAAGGGTTTGAACAGGTAAAATATAAAGTCACCCACAATAGTAGATACTATATCAAACATAAACATCACAACTTTAAGATAAGGAAAAATGTTTCACACACAGCAACTCTCTGGTACCAATGAAATCAGAGCTGCAGAGAGTGGTAACCACATTACACCAACCAACAAGTTTTGAGAGCAAAATAATTTATTTTCTCTATGTGTTACCATTCTATCAATGTAGTGATCTTGCGTTATAATGCGTATCAATAAATTTCGAAGACATTTTGAAACTGAAATCAAAGAAAAGCGTATGGTTTATAACTCTGAAGAAGCTGCGAGAAAAATGATATCCACAAGGTATTCATTACTAATACAACCATAATACTTTTCCCTCAATAGTATAAACAAAACGTCTACTTTAAAATTTATTTTCTCTGTATATATATATACATATATATATTTCTTACATATTTTCAACCCTAAGAGTTAAATAAACAACTGTATTTTACTCATGTCAAAACAAAAATGGTGCAATGCAGTTTCTTCACTAAAAGAATTTTAACTTACAGTTTGCTTTTTCACTATTAAAAATAAATAAATAAATGACTTCTAATTTTTCTTTTAAAAAAATCACCTAAATTGGATATCACTGAAGTCATAATTTGATGAACCTAGAAGCAACATATTCAAATTTTAACCTAATGTAAAAGGAAATACTTTCATTAAAAATGATTCTGTTTTATAAGCATATATAGTAAAACAATATAGAATACACAGAAATAGATTCCAACATTATAGTAAAAGAGTCCTGTTTGATTGGCACATGGGATGTTTCCAGTGTCAAAGAACAGAAACAGATCAAGGGGCAGGTATTCTATTATTCAAGGCACACATGAAAATATTTCTATTCTTTACCTTCCCAACTAATAATGAATGTATTCAATAAGTTTCCTTAATAACAAACTTGAACCCTGTATTAAATTTTAACAGATAAAATCAATCTATTAATGAAAATAAAACATCTTCAGATGACAGGCAAAAGAATTGGGAAGCAACACTAACCACCCTTCTGAGGATGGAGACAGTAATTCAACCTCAACAGTGAGAAAACTGTTTCTTACCACAAAGAGCTCTATGTAACCTACTTATAAAAGAATACATAAATAAGTCAAATTAGATTTCTTTAATCAAGTTAGACAAAAACTACATTCCTAAACCACCAATGAAAAGTCGGTAGCCTGTAAGATTAAATCTTAGGAAATCAATATATAGAAGGAATATATAGAACACAAAGTAAAATCTACTTGTAGATCATTTTCTTCTGATTCCAATGATTGAAATGCACTTCTCAACTACACATTATACAGTTCCCCTGGTCACTTCATACGTGGCACATTGAAATACATACAATATTTAGCTGTGTAAACTTTAAATTCATGCAATTTATTTTGTCATCTTCAATTTGACTAAAGCTTAGTCTGATATCAATCAGAAATGTAGGGTTGCTTTACAATATGGCAAAGACACAATCTGAGCAAAAAGACAAACACATCTATCACATCTATAGAAACTTTAGTAGCTACAAATGTTTAGTATGTGGCCATCTTTTGAGTTGAGGTGTATTAAAATGTTTTAAAGGTTAACTGCAATCTCTGTTAAACATCCTAGAGAAAGTTTTGAAAATTTAATTAGTATTTTTACTAAATATTTAGCAATACACTTACATTTGATTTCAAATGTTAGGTAATCTGAGTAAATTCGGTAGTTTCTACAACTGAGATGCAATTTTACTCCAAATATACTCTTATCAAACAGGAACCAGAAAAATGCTTCGCTGAAATAAACCCAGCAACATTCATTTTGGCAGAACACGGCAATCATAAATACATGTTAATGTGCCTATGGTTGTATTTATCTGAGAGACACAAATATGGGCAGCTAAATCACCGCAAAAGCCTATAGGACATTCTTTGGAACTAACTCAACGGTAGGAATCATGGTTTATAATTTAGTTCATCTTGGAATGTGCATAGTGTCTGTCATGTATAAGAAGGGCAGAGACAAAAACCTCAAAGGCTGTTAGACTGACGACTACCGAGACCCTAGATAATTTTACAGGTTCTAGTCAAGTGTGAACAGAAAGCACAGTAAAATAGGTCTATCTGCAGACTGTAGATGTGTTTGCCCAAAGAGCTAATGATTGAATTAAAATCACATTTTCAAACAAACTATTCAGAATTCGTAAAGCTCCTTAGAAACTATAGGGATTTGTCTTATCTTAAAACTGTATCATAGTATTTATTGACTCCCACCTGTTAAGAGGCCAAGAATAAGCCACCCTTTAGCCGATGCTTTAACTCATAGTTGATCAGGTTACGTCACTACACTTACAAGATTTTATTCAAAGCACTGCAGCTTCACATTTCCCCCTCCCAAAATAATCTTGATACATATATCTATAAATAACATCTTCAAACCATAAATAAGTAATTTCCAGGTAACAAGAAAGAAGATGTGAAAATAACTGGACCAGAAACAAAAGATCTATTTCTTAGGGCACCCTCTCCAACACACAAAAAATAAACTGCAATCAAATAAAAAGGCATTTAATTTGGTATTTGGAATATCCTGGCTAAACATCAATTTTCTGTAACACCCCTACATATCTGATAGTACCTCATGTATAATGCAGAGAAGCCTTTTCATTTTCATCTATTGACAGAGTGTTTAATTTGTCACTGCAGCTCTTCCTAGAACTATCATGTTATTAATTCTGCAATCAAGCTCTTTTGAGTGCTTTTATTTCAACTAAGTATTTTCACAATTCCACACTGATTTTTTATTATAATATACCTGTTCAATGCACCAGCATGAATATGCTAAACTTCCCAACTGCATCAGGAAAGTTTCCGAGACAAGAAGAGGCACTGGCAAACTTTAGAGGGCCCCAGTATCTAACAGGTTACACATTAGTTTAATAAGCAGCATCTTTCCAAAAAGTACTGTGTTCAACTAGTACAGCATCAACCATTCCAAAATCTCCAGTAAATGGTCGGTCTCTGCCACAAACGATCAGATGTGAAAAAGAAGTCCTCCAAGGATTGAGCCAGTGTCCACGCCAGTACTAAAGAGCTGCTGGTGAATTCGATCTATGAAACAAAAACTGCTGTCTTTTCCATCAGGAAAAAAAATAATCAGTATAGCTCACCTCAGCACTGAATTAATATTTTTTACAGTCATCAAATTAAAACAACCTCCCGAAATTACCGAGGGCTAGATCTAAGTCAAGCAAACAAGCTAATGGTATTTGATCTGGGGTTGCACAACTCCACTGTGATTCCATTACTTAAAATGCATACATTGAGTATCAGAACTAGGGGGGGGGATGAACATGAAGAACTGTGTGACACAAAGGGAGAGAGCCCCAAGTAAAACAAACCAAAGCAAAAAGACAAAAAGCAAAATCCTCACATCAACCTGGGGAACCTGCCGCAATCCAGCAGGTTACTGTACCACACTGTAAAGTATTTCAATCAAATACAGCTCTCAACACAAATTCTAAAACACTATTTTACTTCTTGCATGGCAGTGGAGGAAATTTCTTATCCCAATTACATTACGGAGTATTTTAAATATCTGGAGAGACAGCACTTGTCCTCTTTCCTTCATCCAAGGCCAACAAACAAAGCAATGAAGCAGAAAGAGGAAGATAATGGATTCAGAAGTAAATGGTCCATTCTTTAAGAAGGCTCCCTACCCCCTCCTCTGAATTCACTCCTAACTAATTGCCATTACAATGATGTCTGTAAACTTCTGAAGCACCACATCCCCTCATGCCAACTGTCCAGGTTTCTAGCTCTAATTTTAAGTTTTTGTGCTAAGAATTAGCATTCCAAAACACCCGGAGAATTGTATTGCAATTACTCTAAATCACGAACACAGTGTATCAATTAATGGGGGGAAAAAGACCCACGAACAACAATGAAAATAAGCTGAAAATTTTTCCACAATGTATGCTAATGTAGTAACATTCAAATCTCCACCATTTAAATTTTTCTTTAAGACAGCACACAGCACAAGTAGATATTCCATGCTTTTCCTTGGGGTTCATCAAACAATTTCTTCTGCATTTCACCTACCTGGATAAAAATCTTTGGACTTCGACAGCTTGATAGTGGCTCCAGTTTCTTTTTGCAATTGAACAATTGTCTGTCCTCCCTTCCCAATTATAGATCCAGCAGCATAACTAGGTATGAGAACCTTTAGAAAGTACTGGCCGTCTTCTGAAAAATGCAAAGAAATACACTGGATTAACATGATCATTTTAAACTTTGAGTCCCAATCCACCCTCCAGAGAAACAACAGCAACTAAAGCAATGGGCAGATAGCTACAGAAAACAGCAGTTAAAAATGCTTAAGGAACGAAAACCACCAATTACACTGAAAAACAAGTATTTACAAAAGCCTTTCCAGTTTTCAAGATTCACATGCTCTAACAATTTGCAACACCGGAGAAACTGATGAGTAAATTCCAGTTGTTACTCCAAACCTGAAAGTCTTCCAAATTTGTGGTTACTATGGCAAAATGAAAGAAATTGACCCTTTAACAAAACTTCAGAGATTTAAAAGATGACAAACCTTCACTTAGCATGCTGAAGCTGAGAAAAAAAAAATCCAACACTGTAAATAGTGATCCGCTAAATTTTTCTACCATAGCAAGCATAAAAGACTACAATTAATCATTGACTATATCCGACTTTAAGTATACAAAACAACCATCTTCCTGCAAAACAGTCCACCCAAACTGTAGGGTTTATTCTAAGCCTTGAGAAACTGCGGAGGTGGGAGGGGGAGCCTCAGTGTGGTGAACTGAGAATCTAAGTAATCCTGATGTATTTCCGTAGCACTTCTAAGTCTACTATGATCTCGTCTAAGCTCATTAATTAAAAGACCTTACAAAGAATCTTGCCAATACTAAAAAGCTTAGGAGTTATTTATCCTAAATGCACTCCAAAGTGACCGAAGAGACAGTGCTCCCTCTCCAAAAGAACCGTAAAACGGAGAGGGGGGTCGATGAGCCATGAAAAAGAAAAATGAAATGTTTCAGAAAATAAAGCCAACTCCATAAACTTTAGTTCCCGTCAACCTGATCACGTCTTAAATAGGAAACTTCTCGGTAAATCCAGCTCTTTACTGTGAACGCGTATTCCGAATTTTGCGATGTGCCACTCACAAGACCCCCATCCATTTCTAACGTATAGGCTGGAGATAAATTCACCTCTGCTTCGATGCATTGGATGCATTGTTAAGATGACTCCAGTGCAAATGAAGAAGCGATAGCGGTCCCGTTATAACTCATCTTCCGAGGAAGCGCAGGATGTTAACTAACAAGTCACCGTACCAGACACCCCCCTCGTATGCATACCCTTGAAGACAAATCAATGCGATATTTGTACCGACCATGTAAGTGCGCTCAGGGCATGCACTCATCAAGATTTTGCATACTACTTGTGGCCCAGAGCAAGGGGATGGACAGAGGCAAAAGTCTCCGGTGCCCCCAGCATCTGGAAGCCGCTACCCGAGTGCCATTTATTTATTTATTTGATCAGACAGTTAAATGCAGCGCGCATCTTCAGGCGGCCATCACCTCTCGCGGGGGGCGGCCTCGGGAGCGGACCCTGTCGCCGGGGCCAGCACCGGCTGGGGCGAGCGGGTCGGCTCGGAACCCCGGGTCGCCATCTTGATGAGACGGGGCCGGGGCAGGTGCAGGGGAGGGGGCGCGGGACGGCCGGCGGCGGCGGCCGTGGCGCGGGAGGGCGGCGGGGACGGGGCGGGAGGCGGAAGCGATACCCACCGCCCGTGTTGGTCCTCTTGGTGCTGCCGGCTTCAGGGGGCGCTTCTAGCGGCCTTTTCCGCGAGTCCGGCGGGTCCAGATCTATGGGAACCCCCGTATGGGTCCCGTTCTGCTGGATGGGAGCTGCCGCCATCATGCTTGCAGTTCCTGCCGCTGCACCGGGAAAAGCGGCTCCCTTTTGTTTTGGCTTTTTTTTTTCTCTCTCTCTCTCTCTTTTTTTTTTTTTTTTTTTTGCGTTTGGGGTTGCTAAGGTTTTTTTTTTCTTTAATCGGATCAATAGCAGTCTGAGGCGGCGAGCAGTGTGGCTGATGTGCTCACTGGGGAGGGGGCAGGGCGCGGAGCAGCTGCAGTGCAGTGTCGGCTAGGAGCGGGAATGGAGGGGGTGTGGGAGCCGGAGGGTGAAGAAGGAGAAGAAAGCGGCGGGCAGAGCGGGAGTGAATGAGCGGAGGAGGCGCGGGCGGGCGGCCGGGAGGAGGGCGAGTGAATGAGCGGGAGGAGGAGGAGCGGCGGCGGGCGGCCGGAGCGGCGGACCCGGCTAACGCGGCGCTCGCTCCCGCTGCTGCCGCCGCCGCCGCTGCCTGGGCGCGTGTGCCGCCTGCGCTGCTCCGCGCCGCTGCCGCCCGCCCGCGCTCATCGTGTCTCCCGCGCGTGGGGGGCGGCGGGCGGGCGGGGGCCGCGAGGGGCCGCGACTCCCACACGCGCCGCCGCGCGGGGCCGGCCTCCGCGCCGGAGTCTCCGCCTGCGGGGTCGCGGGCGGGCGGGCGGGCGCGCGCGCGCGGGACGGCGAGCGAGCGGGCGGATGGGCGGGGGCGCGCGCGGGGCTGGCGGGGGCGCGGAGCCGGCCGGGGCGCTCCCGCGGGGAGGCGGGGTGAAAGGTCGCGGGGGCCCAGGCAACACGGCTCAGGCAAACGTCAGCGGCTTGCCGCGGAAACCGAGGGGGTCCACGAAACGCGCTAGGCGGGGAGGCGGGGCCTGGCGCGGGGAGTGACGGCGGCGGCAGCCAATGAGAGGCGAGAGACGGAGGCGGGCGGGATCCTGGTCCAGCTGGGACTCGGTGGTGACAGTTTGGGCTAGTCCGGGAAGGGCGTCTGAGTGACCGCGGGGAGGGGTGGACGGCTGGGGCAGCGGAGCCGAAGCCCAGCTGGGACGCGGAGAGTTGGGAAAAAAAAGGCATTCGTTAGCATCTCTGGGAAGGCGGTTTTGTAAGGGAGGTGTCACCAGAGGATTTCTTTCTCGCACTCCTATGACACTGTCGGGGACTTAGGCGTTCTTGGCGCCTTAGGTGCTTTTGAGAGCACGCCAGGATATAAATAAATAAAGCGAGATTTGGTCTCCACGCAGACCCGGGAGGCAAACCAAAGAGGCAACAACTGAGGGTGTAGCAGCCTCACACTGCGCGATTGCAGGCGTCAGGGCACCCACGATGTGCCCAGCTTCAGGCAGCTTCAGGAACCTAAGCCTCAGCTCTTCCCGGGTCCGGGGGCAGGGGAGGAATGTAGTGATGCTAGCATCCGCAAAGACCTTAGGGGTTACTTAATCAAGTTTTTTCTTTTATAAGTGAGGAAAGTGACTCAGAGAATGTTTTGTTCAAGGTCATGTATCAAGTTAATAGTTTAATTAAATCCTGATGCTAGGTATCCAGGTTAGGGGAAAAGCCCAAGACTCTGAAAAACTGTCTTCAAACCCACCCACGCTGTTCTGACAGTGTGTCACTGGGGGAAAAAAATCCTAAACGTGTTGACACTTATTAAATGTTTCCCACTAGACGTGGTATTCATTGCACTCAGTACAGTCCATAGTAGTACTGTCCCGTTTTGTGAGGCAGTTTTATTTTGAATGTTAGTAACTTATCCAAAGTCACCTAGTATTAAAAACCAGCATGCCACTAATTCAATTTTGGGTCTTTCAGACTGCACACTTTGCCATTGAGCACTGACGGCTGTACTTAGAGCCTCTGGTTATTTCCTGTTTAAAACATGAATTGAAACACTGGACTCCCTTAATTCTTAGACGCCATACTCTGGTATATGTTCTCAGATGCACGATATCAGGCACATCTTCACCCGATTGCTAGAAAGGAGATAATTCTTTATATTCTTCTGCCCGAGAGCAGCACTTAAAAGAGGGCTAAGCTAACATAAAAGGGACTCCAGTGTGATTATGTGGTAGCCTAAGAAAGAATGTGCTGCATCTGGTGCAAGGAGGAGAAGAAAAATCAATCAGATAGATTGAAAGGAGGACTGGAAAAGAATACTAAACCTACTCCTGACTCACTGTTGAAAGCACTGTGTAGGAGGCATGGGGATTTCAGGGGCTTTTGCAATGATACAAGTGATGGAGGAGGAAGAGAACAAGGACTCCTGTGAGGCTCATGGTTCATCAGAAGTGTGAAAAACACATTTGTCTCGAATGAAAATAACAAAGATGGGCTGAGGGCTGAAACGAAGTGGAAGCATGTAAGTCATATGTTAATAATGGTCCATGACCAAAAATCCAGAATTTGCATAATGTGGTAAAAAAAACCGTGATGTGCTTTGATGACCCATACAGAGTTTATTTAAAAAAAAAAAAAGATAAAATTAGGGAGCTGGGGTGAAGAACAACAGTGTTTGAAATAAGTATGTGGTGGTCAAGATAACAAGTGGTGTTCCATGATGTGGGCACAAATATGTGAGGACTGTTTTAAATAGACACTCAGAAGAGATCCGGTACTTGGCATTAGATTGCTTTGGGGCAGTGAAAAGGACAGATGATGAACAAGAAAGGATAGCATGGTAACACATTCGGTAGAAGGAGGCATTGAACTTGGGAAAGCTTAGAAATTAACAGAATTCTAAACTACAAAATTTCTGAAGAAGGTTATATTTACCATTGCCATGTGAAAATGGGCTTTCTAAGTTTATATGTGCTTGTCTTAGTTAGGGTTCCTTTTGCTGGACTGAAACATGATAACCAAACCAACCTGGGGATGAGTGCGTTTGTTTGCTTACACCTCCATGTCATTGTTCATCGGGAAGGAAGTCATGACAGGAACTCAAAGAGGACAAGAACTTGGCTGCAGGAACTGATGCAGACGACATGAAGGGGTGCTGGCTTACTTCTTATGGCTTGCTCAGCCTGCTTTCTTATAGAGCCCAGGACCACCCACCAAGAGATGGTACCACCCGCAATGGGTTGGTCCCTCCCACACTGAACACTAACAAAATGCATTACAGCCAGATCTTGTGGGAGAGGTATTTCCTCAGTTGAGATCCCCTCCTCTTTGATGACTCTAGTTAGTGTCAAGTTGACATAAAACCCAGTGCAGTGCTTATGGTAGTCATTCTACCTTTATTACTCTCTTTGGATTTATTAGTTATGCTGCTCGTCACTCAGTAGAAACCAGTCACTCAAGATGAGATTTATAACATAAAGAGTAAGATACCAAAATTTGGTTAGAAATGAGGATTATTAACTACAAACTAATTATTGAAGTTTATTACAAGGTTCAGCTGAATCACTTTCCATTCCTCAGTAAACATTATGTATTACTATTTTTTTAAATAATACTTCACGCTGTTCGTATTATATATGTCTCTGAAAAATCCTGTTAAAACAGAAATAATATATATTATTTATATATATATAAGTATATATATTACTGTCTGCATTTTATATCACCTCAAAAAAAAAAAAAAGAAAGAAAGAAAAGAAAAAAGGCCGGGTGGTGATGCACTCCTTTAATCCCAGCCCTCAGGAAGCAGAGGGAGGCAGATCTCTATGAGTTTAAGGCCATCCTGGTCTACAGAAACAAATAAAAATTTCCAATTTATTAGTACTCGGTATGATAGATCTTTTATGCTACAAATAAGCTGCAAAAACATTTCAAAAATGTGATAGAGGTATTTAACCTTCTCTCAAAAGAAATAAAATTTTGTTTCGAATTAACCTAGCAATTGAGACCTGCTCACTTAATGTGTTCTAACATGTTAAGACACAATTAAAAAAAAGTATGTTTTCATTAATAATCAGTTGTGTTGTGAATATAAGTGATTATGACAAGAAAAATATATTAATGTGAAAAACAAAATTCATTTCTTTATATTGAGAGCAGAAAAAAAATCTATTGAGAGTTCCTTGCTTACGTGTTTTGGTTTGAATGACAAAGATATCAGCATTTGTTAACAATAGCTATGGCTTCTTTTCAAAAGAAAATACAGATAACAACCACAGATAACCATAAACACACTTGCTTTCATGCCTGGGCCCTTATCAACAATCATTATATGCCTGAATATCTCTTCATTTGATGCTATGAGAAAGGTTTTCAGAATCTGTAACCCATCAGAAGAGGATCCTGAGTTCAGGCTTTGAGCACACTACATGCAGTGTTTGAAAGTGAAACAGGGAAGGGACAAAGGGCAGTTGTAGGATAAATTACCAAGCAGGCTATTGTACTCTCACTAAGCTTCCTGGGCTCCAGATTTTAAAAATAAAGAAGAATACTACCATCTTATAAAGTACAGAAGTCTGGGGTATGTGCGCACACGCCCCTACCACAGGGTAATAATTGTCACTGGCAAACATTGAGCACACTCTGATCACATTGCTAGACGACATATTGAAGGCTTTCTAGTGACTGGAGTTTTCTGACTGTACATGGCTGGGAATGGTGGGAATGAGCAACTATACAGAGAGGAATATCAGCCTTTGTGAGTAGTGGAAAACCAGGCCACTGTATACTAAAAAAGGGAAGAAGGAGATTACCAGTTTCTCACAAGTATCAGCAAAAATTGTGGAAAAAAAGAAAGATGAGAAAACTGTCATTCACCATAAGACCTTGCTAGGCAACAAATGGCATGGGTATGAAAGACTGTAGAGTCTTAAAGTCCAAAGAAGAGAGATTTATAATGTCCGCACTCAAATTATTATTATTATGTGATTACAAGTAATGAACTATTTGGGCTTTTTCTTATGCACATTTTTAGGTTTTTAGATGCAAGTCATGAATAACTGATGGATGTGTTCTAATTATTTTTCATTACATTTCCCAAAGAAAATAGGAGTGGATATATACACAGGGAATATAACATGCATCCTACAAATAGATACAGAGTGACATGAATTTGAGAGATGTGGGAGGTCATGGGAGGAATTGGGGGTAGTGAATATGATAAAAATATATTGTATTCAAGAAATTATCAAAAATACATAAGATTATACAATTAACATGGCTTACTGAAACCTACACATCTCTTTTGTCTATGTGTTTTATGACAAAAATTCACTGTCAGAAGGTAAGTTGTTAACTGTTTTCAGTTTTTTTAGTTAATTGTTTTATGAAAGTTCACACCAATTTATATGGAAAAATATATATTCTTCATATTATTCTGCATTCTCCAGATCTAAATATTCCAGCTTCAAATGGTATCCTGATGAATGAAAAATGTAGCAGTAGTTACTGACTGAGAAACCAATGATAATGGCACCGGGACCTAGCTCTTCTGCATGTATTGGCTTTTTGGGAACTTAGTCTATATGGATGCACATCTTCCTAGACTGAGATGGAGGGGGGAGGGCCTTGGGCTTCCCATAGGGCAGGGTATCCTGCCCCATCTTAAGAAAGCAGGGGGAGGGTGGTGGGGTAGTGGGGGAGCGGGAGGGCCGGGAACAAGGGGAGTAAATGTAAATTTTTCTTTTAACAATAAAAAAATAATAATAAAAAACAATCTCTTAACACATATATTTAATGTTACACATTTCAATTATACTTATTTGCTGATTGTAAATATTACATATAATATTCATATGTAGTGATCAATTCAGAATAATCAAAAGCTTCTTTAACATTTCTCTTTTTGTTGGGAAACTTTGAACTCTTTTCTTCTAATTGTTTATAAAATGTTTAAGTGGTAAACTGCAGTCATTCTCTTAAACTATAGAAGTCTACAATACCTAGTCTTGTGCAGCTATATTGGTGTCTGTTGACCACCACCTATCCCCCATAACTTAGCTTCTACAGACCACTATTAGTTTACTTATAAGAAGTAAACATTTTCTGAATCCGAATATAGTGTAAACACCATTTAAATTCATGAGCCTGGCTTCCTTCCTGTCTTCTAGTTCCATCTAGATTCCAACACATGAAAGACTTTCCTCAGGTTTTGAGGCAGGATTATCTTCTGTTCTTCATGTGCATCAGTTTTTCCTTATCCTTTCATTATAAGTGAATCAATGTCCACTGATTCCAAAAATCCTAAACTTTTTGGCATTATGTTTCTTTGTTCTAGAATAGATTGTTAATTTTTAAATATCTTCTAAGTTATGAAATGCATCTTTCTTCACTTACTTTCAGGGTAATAACTTTGTGCTAAGACTTCCCAGAATAATAAAAAATAATTTGTGACTAAGAAAAACAATAATCAACAAGTATTCCTACATTGTGTGCATAAAATAACAGTAGCCATACATTCTCTATTCTGGCAAGGATGACTATAAGCTCCCACTTTTCCAATGCCATGTATCCCAGGGCAGCTGTAGTGTTTTCAGAACTGACCCAATTTAGACACTAAGATCTATGATTATAAGCAAATAATACAAACTTCTACTTTGTTTTGGCCAACTGTAAGTGATGAGATCTTTTTGATTACTTTATGTTGATAAGTTCTCTGTGCTTACAGCAGCACTGTGGTCGGGTACTGTGCATGACATATTCTTTCATTATTGTTTCACCACTTGTTCTAAAGTCAGAGATCCAGACAGAAGTAGAAATTAGTAGACTTAGAAACTTTAAGGATTTACAAATTTTAATTGAAAGCAACCTTTCCCATACAAGTATGGCACATAGCAAGATATGAAATGGAGAAAAAATAAATGAGCTATATTAATGAATTTGACTGCAAATGACGAATAGTAGCCTCACTTCTAACACCAGAAGACAAAGTATGGCATGTATTATTCAATCTCCTAACAGTTTTCTATATCATGCCACTAAGATAAGTGACTTTGCTTGACTTCTAGACAAGCTTTTAGTGTCTTCACTCAAGATTTCTTTCCGAGTGGCTTTGTAGTTATACTCTTCCATGTAAGCCAAATGATAAAGTTTGATTTGCCTTTAATAATTCCACTGTGTTTGCAAGTTTAAGAAACTGGCATATTAATATATTAAAATTTTGTTCTCCTAAACATTCTTGGATTTAATTTTGATATTAAAGTTTTGGTTTCATCGCGTAAGCATTGGTATGATGCAGTGTCTCATTTACCTCATGAAATTTTATACCATTTACTGTAAATAAGCTATATAAATGTGCATTGTATACAGATGATTATTTGCAAGTGGATACAGAAAGAGATTATTTAAAGCCTACAGTGACCTCAGATCTGATCTGAGGTGTTTAAGGAAGCATCCATTGGTGCTGACAAGATTCTACAAGACTTCTATTCCTAGTATCCAGAATTGAAAATTTCATAATTCAATGATTATTATCTTGTACACAGCTGCTTACACTGTGGGTTTTGACCCCCTGTAGGGGTCACTTAACTGAATTTAGAAGTTGCAAAATAATTGGCAACAGTAATGTACTTCTGAATACACAGCAATCAAACAATAATTCAAAATCAAACAGATAATGAATGCAAGGTGCTTCTGAAAGTGCTTGGCTATATTGCATCAATCAATTTCACAGACACCTTGATTCTAACATATAATGCACACTTGTACAATGCATGCCCACACTCTCTACAATGCATGTTGCCATGTTCGCTTGTTATGATAAACTTCTGAAAGTGTAAGCAAGTTTTCTTTATAAGTGTTGCCATAGTCCTCATGTCTTTTCACAGCAATAGTAAACCCTAAATAAGACAGCACCACAAAGAATTGAAAATAGAATTCTCTCTCTCTCTCTTTCTCTCTCTCTGTGTGAGAGAGAGAGACAGACAGACAGAGACAGTCAGAGACAGAGACAGACAGAGAGAGACAGAAAGAAAGAAAGAAAGAAAGAAAGGTGTATTCATTTGAATAATGTGTGAATATGGATGCTCTATGTCATAGCCCAAAGAAAGAACAACCTTGAGCATTATTCTGCAACTTCCAACTATTTTGTGTCAGGGTTTCTTGTAGTTGACCAATGAGTACATCAGGCTAGCTGATCTGTACCTGGGGATTCTCCTGTCTCTCCCATATTGCTATAAGAGCTCTGAAATTACACACACAGATTACTGTGCCTGCTTTTACTTAGGTACAGAATGTTCATGCTCTGGTTCTCAAGTTTGTATATCAAGTGACTTTGCCGACTGAGCCCTTCTCCAGCCCAAAAGTCACTTTAAAACACTTGTACGTAAGTCCTTAAAACAGCATTATACACAACTTTCAGAAAGTGGGAATAATGGAAGTCTCCATCCACTGACGAAAGAATAAACAGCTTGTAATAGAGTCAAACAATGGGAAAGTAGTCAACCATGGAAAGCAATGAAGCACTTGGAGCTGCTTTAACTTGCATGAATCTCAAAAATATTATGCCAAATGTGTCAGGTGTAAATAGACCATTGATGGGAAACATGAGGGATTGATAAAATAATAAGGACAGGAAGCAAATTGTACTTAGCCAAAGGTACAGAAGTGTCAAAGGAGAAATGGATATCTAATGGTTAAATGGCTTTACAGATTGATTGATGAATGTCTTTGACCTAGCTAACAGTGATAGGTGTTGTGAATGTACCCAGTGTTAATGAATCATTCTTTAACAAAGGGATGGGCACACAGCACTGTGAATTTACCCAATACTGTTAATGAACTATACTTTAGCATAGTTAATGGCTATGTAAAGTTTTATTATAATAAAACCAAAATGCCTTTGGATAATCCTCTTGTCTATTTTTTCCTTTGCAAGATTATGTTGTGATACAAGTATTTAACTTAGGAGAAACTGTTCATAGAAGCTATGGCCCATGTGAAGTGAAACAAATTTGTGAAAATGTACTTTTTAAATAATACTTTAAACATCTTGCAAAAGCACTTACATTATGTGAGTGTGTGTCAGTATATGTTTGGTGACTTTGATATGACTGAAAATTATTCTCCTCTCTTACTAAAGATTGAAGAGAGAGATGCAGCAAATATGCTGTCATTAGCATGAAAGTCCATCCTGCCCTTCCTTTAGTGATGGATCTGCTGAAACTATTTAAAGAGCATTTTATCTTCATACTCAGTCTTTAACATCTGAAGATGGAGAATAAGAAATGAGAAGCCAACATAGTGGCATGCCTATAATTCTGGTGCTTGTGTAGTGCAGACAGGATTGCCAGTTGAAGACTAGACTGGTCTGCCTTCAAGTTTGAGACGACTCTGGTATGCATAATGAGATTTTCTCAAAATTAATCAATTAAAATGAATATTAGAAAGACTACAATACCAATAACATACAGTTAGTACTTATCAGCATTTTTATTAGACTTTTCAGAGATTTCCTGGCTTTGAATATTATTTATCCTCCTATTATACTTGTGATCAGAAAAATTTCCACCTCATAAGTGTACATGTGTGTATAGTAAGTCACCAAGTATACCTATATATCTATGTGTGTGTACATTATGTGTGTATGTGTGTGTGTGTTCATGCATAGCATGACACATATGGAAGACAGAGGACACCTTTATGGACTTGTTTCTTCCTACTTTTACATGGGCTCCAGAGACAGAACTCAAAAAGTCATCAAATTTAATCAATGATCACCTTTTTCTCCTGAGACTCAACACCAAGTCTGAGCCTCAGTTTTCTCCCCTGTACAATGCTAACTACCTGAACTACAAGTGAAACTCAATCTACCAAAATGTATGTTCTCTTTCCACAATGTAATAATAAACATGATATTGGTGAATTGTTATGTGCTGTTTTCGGTCTCAAAGAATTTGGCTATGGCAGAACCTGGAAACAACCTAGGTGCCCCTCAATGGAAGAATGGATCCAGAAAGTGTGGAATATATACACATTAGAATACTACTCAGCGGAAAACAA
>JAQHUG010000166.1:3746343-3763329 GCA_028555095.1 Dicrostonyx torquatus
GGGGGTCTTTGTCCATCAAACCACATTAGTCTAGTCAGTGAGACACCATGTAGACCTGCCAGAAACAGACATTCAGGATACAACTTTACCTGGTAAGGCATAGGTATGGGGCAATACACAGATTAATGGAGATGGGTTAGTTTAGGATATAAAAGTTAGCTAGAAATACACTTTTAAGCTACTGGCCAAACAGTACTGCAAATAATATGGTTTCTGTGTGTTTAAAAAGGGAGCAAGTGGACAGAAACATCCTACTACAGTTCTTGTACCACAGAATTTGCTATTGTAACTGCTGTAAGTACACAGTTCAGTGGCATCACTATATGCACACATCTTGTCGACATCTCTACTTTCTACTTCCAAAACCTTAGCACTTTAAACAGAAGAATTATGTTCACTAGACACGGACCTTTATTCTTCCTCCCCTAGCCCCTGGGCAACTTGCTCTTTTTGTTGAGATAAGTTTGCTTCTTCTAGATAGTTCCTATAAGTGAATGAATCAACACCCACAATCTTGTGCCTCATCTGTTTCTGTTAGGACAATGTTGGAAAGTTCCATCCAGGCTTTAGTGTGCACCACAGCTTTATTGTTCTTTACAGCTGAGTACAATTCCATGGTATGTATTATCACACTTTGCTCATCTCTTTATATATGTAGACTGACTCGACTTTGGGCCACTACAAAAGTATAGGAAACCAGGCAATGTAAACAGTATTGAACCTCTGCTTTAAATTACTATGGGAAATGTGTTTAGGGATGGAATTGTTGGGCAATGAGACAGCCTTATATTTAAGTTTGGAAGGTCCAGAAGATTCCCATCAAAGATGCATGGTTGTGCATTCTCCAAATTAGTGTTAAAGATTTTCAGTGGCCTACACCCTCACATTCACTCCCAAATTTTGTTTTGTTTGGTTTTAAACCTGTTTTAGTAGGGTAGGAGTGATACCCCATGGTGGATTTGACTTGCCCTTCCTTAGTGCAAAATGATATCAAGTATCTAGAGAGCTCATTTGTATACTCCAGCAGAACACAGCTACTTATGCACCCTTTCTTTTTTTTAATTTTTTTTAATTCACCTTACATACCAAACACAGTTACTCTTCCCTCCATTTCTCCTTCTTCCCCCTCACCTACATCCTGCCAACCCATCCCCCATCCATTCCTTTTCCCTCATGGGAGCTGACAAAGCATGGCACATTAAGTTGAAGCAGGACCAAGCTCCTCCATCCTGCATCAAGGCTGAGCAAGGCATCCATCCAGGAAATGGGCTCCAAACAGCCAGCTCAGGCACAAGGGATAAATCCTGGTCCTGCTGCCAGGGACCCCTCAAATAGACCAAGCTACACAGTTGTTGTCCACATGCAGAGGTCCCAGTTCAGGCTCCCTAGTCTAGAGTACATGAATTCGCATGAGCTTGGGTTAGATGTCTCTGTGGATTTCCCCGTCATGATCTTGATTCCCCACCCCCTCCCACACACTCTGCTCATATAATCCTTCATCCCCTCACTGACTGTACCCACTGAGCTCCACCTGGTGCTTGGCTGTGAATATCTGCATCTGCTTCCATCAATTACTGGATGAAGGTTCTGTGATGACAGTTAGGATATTCAACATTCTGATTACAGGGGAAGGCCAGTTCAGGCACTAGGAGTGTTAGCTGAGGTCATCCTTGTAGATTACTGGGAACTTCCCTAGCAACAAGTTTCTCCCTAACCACATAATAGCTTCCTCTATCATGGTATCTTTTTCATTTCTCTCCCCCTCCATCCCTCCTCCAACTCAACCAGACTACAATCTACAGCTCCAGAAAAGATAGGTAATGAGAAGGAGCCTAAGATGGATGCAGGGTTTGACCTGTGAAAGGAAAATTGATGAAATCTTCTGGGTTAACTGGGAATGGGCGGTGGTGGGGAGGGTGGTAGAGGGATGGGGATGGGGGGATGGAATCATGTATCCTTACTAAAGATAGGTCCTTCTGTGCTTCAGGAGGTAGAGCTCTGTGGAAAGCTTTGGAAGAGAAATGGGTAGGTGGAATAGGGAATAAGGAGACACCCACTGGCCAGCCATACCATACTAATCAATCCTTGCAACCAGTGCATAACAGAATGTACTCAGAGTGCCCTCACATCTTGAAATAAAGTATCTTTTAGTGGTCATATTGGTAATTTTGCTATTTTTTTGAAAAAAGTTTGATTGAAATTCTTTATCATTTTTTAAATTGAGTTTTGTCTTTTTATTACTGAGTTATAGGTGTTCTTTGTATACTCTGGAACTGAGTCCTTTACTAGATTAAAATTTACATTCACTTTCCCCCATTTGTAACCCATTCATTTACTAATATGTATTTTTCTTATACTTTTGACTGTTTTAGCTTTTACAGTTATATAAATAACTCATTTGGGGTTAACTTTGGTATACTGTGGAAGTTGCTGAGTTCCACGTAGAAATTCAGTTGTTCCATTATAATGGTAACTGTTCTTATCACATGATAGAGATGATGCCAGAGTATAATGTCTGAAGCTTTCCTATGGCCTGATGTAGTATACACACTGCCTAAATTACAATTTAGAAAAATTGTCAAGCATGGTGGTACAGGGTTGGGAAGCAGAGGCAAGTTAATTGCTGTGAGTTCCAGGAGAGTCCACTTTACCTAGCGAGTTCCAAGATAGCTAGCACTACATAGTGAAGCCTTGTCTTAAATAATTAAATAAATAAACAAACATTTAAAATTTTTCTTATTGATACTAGAACATGTCAGAAATAGCAAAGGAAGATAAAGGCAAGAAAAGAAAAATTAACTTTCACCTTGAACTACATTGCACGTATCCGTAGCAATGATGGTTTTTCAAAAGCTTCAAAAATGTCTGTGTCCTCACATACCAGGAGTATGATATACTTTTCCATACTCTTAGAATACCACATGTCCTTGAAGCTATTCTACTTTGCATGAGGTAAAACTCTAGAGTTCTGAGAGATGCCCAAGTGTCCCTACTTTTCCACTGTGTAGATAAAACTCCCTCAAGAGTTTTGGAGGAGAAAGACTGCTCCAGAGGACAAAGATGTTGGTGACAGAGCTGAAACAGAGAAATGATTCTACCTGAAGAGTGGGAGGACAGTAAAACACCATTTGATGAAGTTTCTCAGGTAGGAGGGGGTGAGTGATTAAAGCCAATCTCGAAAATGGTGATTGTATATTTGTAACTGAGCTGATACTTGGCAAGTGACATCATTGTGACGAGCTCTGTGCACCTGCTCAAGGATTAGTGCAGAAGAATAATGGAAGGATAGCCACAGTAGCATCATTGTGATGTCACCGGAAGGACAGGAAAAGAGGAAGGGACTATTGCCACCAACTAAGGGGTAGACCCTTCATTCTATTCCCACTACATCATCAGTTTTTGGATGAACACATATAACATGTACAGTAATTCCTTTGAGAAAGAAAATAACCCCTGCCTTGGTATTTTTAGAACTCTTGAGTAGATTCAAAGTGTAACTTGATTTGCTCTTTTAACAGAAAACGTGGAACTTGGTGTATGGAGCAAATCTGCACAGACAGTTCCATCCAGTCTTGGCCCTGAAGTTGCTCCATGATCAGACAAAAAGCTTCCTGATTCCCTGATGCGGCCTGCCGGGATCCTGTCAGCTCTACTGACAGCCGGAGTACAGCTCTCTTCTTTACAGTTTTTTTCCATTGAACTGCCCACTAAATCCCTCCTTTTCTGTCAACGAGAAGACTCTGAATTCTCAAGGCATCTGCAAAGTAGAGATGAATGACAGATTTCCAATTTTAATTGTTATTGGGTCTTAAGGTTGCAGCTCTGTCTACCACCATGAGACTTTTTGAAATTCCTTAAATGCTTACAAATGGTGCTCATCCAAAAAAATTTCCCCTTTCAGTTTTAGAGGTACTTTTCTAGTTCTTTAATTACAGCATAATAGTTTTTAAAAAATCTACTGAGAATAAGAGGTAAGTCCTTTACCTAAGCATCCAGCAAGAGTCAATCAAGGATTTCTGTGTGTACCAGTCATTTATTTGTACTGTAGCCTGCTGCATGTGCCTCATTTTCTCACATGTGTGTCCAGTATGCCAGTCTTGAGAACTCAGCTAGAAATATTTGAAGCTGCTTTTTGCCCATGTGCTTTGTCAATTCACAGTCCGCTTGTTTATCTACATGACACTGCACAATTGTTTTACCTTTCTAGACCTTAGAAATCTGAAATATACGGAATTATTAAACTGGGGTTTTCGGAAAGAATAGTCACTTAAGAAAGAATGTGATATCTTGTACCTCTAAACCTGTAAGTCTACAGGCAGAAGATACTACAAATATGAGGGCAGCCTAGTTTACACAGCAAGTGCCAGGCCAGCCAAATCTACATGGTAAAACTATCAAAAAATAAAAAACAAAACTCAAGTAAGCCAGGCAGTGGTGGCACATGCCTCTAATCCCAGCACTCAGGAGGTGCAGGCAGGCAGATCTCTGTGTGTTCAAGGACAGCCTAGTCTACACAGCAAGTTCCAGGACAGCCAGAGATGTAATATAAAGAAGCCCTGTCTCGAAAAACTAAAATAAAAATAAAAAATTCAAGTAGATAAATAAATAAATATTTCTTATTGGAATAATAATGTAATGTACTGAAATAGATATTTTACATATAGCGTTGCTTAAGCATCTCCATATACTATGTATGAATATGAATATATATATATAGATTTAAATAGTAAATACGTTTTCTGTAATGAAGATCCTTTTATATTTTATGTGATTCATATAAAAGAAAATAAATTTGGATAACTAAAGCTAGAACTGATTAGCACAGAATCCAAATGTCAGGTTAAAGGGGACTGACTACCTTGAAAACACTGACTTTCCATTTAGGAAAAAAACAATAATATTTTGCACATTAATATTTCCCTTTTCAGCATTCTTGTGAAAAATAATCAGTCACATACTCTGGATTCACAGTGCCACATTCACACAAGGTAGGACTGGGTCCAAGCTCTACAACAGCTCTTCCTTTAAGTAGTACACTCCTCAGGGACTGGCCCGGCCTCCCCTAGGCTCTTCCAGATTCTCACTCTATCTTTTGCTCAACAGCAGATTTTTGTTTTGTTTTGTTTCATGAGACAGGGTTTCGTGTGTAACAGACCTAGCTGGTGGAACAGCCCTAGCTGTGTGGAACTTACTCTGTAGACCAGGCTGACCTCAGACTTGCAGAGATCCACCTGCCTCTGCTCTGCCTCCTGAGTGCTGGGATTTCAGACTTGAGCCACCACTACCCTGCAGCAGTAGACTTCTTGACCCACGTTTGTCAGAACTTTAATCCTGAGTGACAATGTATGTCTTCAGTGGATTTCTAACAAGGGTTTGGAATCCTTGATACCCAATGGTAACATAATGTGAGATTAACAAAAGTCTGCACATTTCATAGCTTTTCTATCCTTCAGCATCTCTGAAGTGAGTGAATGTCAGCCCGTAATTGACATTATATTCAAATATAGGTAGATATTGAGTTATATATTCTTCATAGAGAAAATGCAGGTGAAGAAATACTCAAGTTTAATTCAAAGGGCAAGTGGACATGATATGGACAAATGGACATGATATTTTATATACACAGCATTGTGTAACAAATAGAGTTCCCCAAATATTCATCATGACACAAAGAAAGCTATTTAAACATTTAAACCGTGAAAGTAAATAGTAAGATATATGTACATGCTTAGTATAATTTTTTTCTATTAAAATTATTTTATAAGATAGAAAGTAATTAATATAGTTTTGTTGTATGAATTTATAAAATAAAAGTGTAAGCTGTTGAATACAATAAGAATTTTAACTTATACATTGCAGACAATAGTCCTAGCTTCCAGATTTTAAATTTGTTTTATAGAAACATAGCATCCACAAACACTGATCGATAAAGTTTTTTAAATTACATTGTGTGTGTATTCCTGTACCTCTGTGTGTGTCTGTGTGTGTATACATGTGTCCGTGTGCATGTCTGTCATGTGTTGTGTGTGTATTTTCAGGGCCAAAATTCAAGTAATAACGGAGGTTTTTAAAGAACACATTTTTGTCAACTTCATAGTTCTGTTCATATTCTTATTCATTGATTTTTAAAAGAATTAGTCAGAATCCCAGGAATAGCTCTTCACTAAAGAAAACACACACACACACACACACACACACACAAAGAGCTAATTCAGAAACTAAAATGCTAAGTATTGATGCTGATGAGAAATCCAGTAAGATAATAAGTCACCAGCTACCAAGCCAGGGGAACTGAGTTCAATTCCCAGGACCCAGATGGTGGAAGGATAAGATAGATCCTCCATTTTTCTCTGCTTTAACATACATACATACATACATACATACATACATACATATACACACACACCAGTACATACATACATGCATACATACATACATACACATACATACACACCAGTACTGTTATCACCAAGAGCAAAAATGTAATTTGAAAAAGAAAAAAATCCTTAAATATTCCTTGTTTTTAGTGGATGGAACAAGGAGAAACCTCCAGAGCAAGATAACCCATACCTAAAGAGTAAAACACAGTATGTACTCATTCATAAGTGAATATTAGTCATAAAGAAAACGATAACCAAGCTACAGTCCCACAACCCTGAGAAGCTAGGTAACAAGGGAGGCCCTAAAAGAGTCATATATGCATGCCCCTGGAAAGGTGAAATAAGATATCCTAAATAAATTGAGAGGGAGGGATGAAGGAGAGGGAGGAGGGGAACACAAATGAACAGGATGGTCAGATTGGGACAGAGAGGGAGAGCAAGGTAAGAGGCATCTTGATAGAGAGCACAATTATGGGGTTAGGGAAAACCTGGAGCTAGGGAAACTCCCAGAAATCCATAAGGATGACCTCAGTTAAGATTCTTAGCAATAGTGGAGAGAGTGCCTGAACTGGCCTTCCCCTTCATCAGATTAATGACAACCCTAATTATCATCATAGAACCAACTTCCAATAACTGATGGAAGCAGATGCAGAGATCCACAGCTAAGCACTGGGCCTACCTCCTGAAGTCCAGATGAAGAGAAGGAGTGCTTATATGAGCAAGATTAAGATCATGGTGGGGAAACACACAAAGACAGTTGTCTAAAGCTAGTGGGAGCTCACAGTCTCTGGACTGCTAGGGAACTTGCATAGGACTGAACTAGTACCTCTGAATGTGGGTGACAGTTCTGCGGCTTGGGCAGTCTGTGGGGCCACTGGCAGTGGGACCCAGAGCATGAACTGGCTTTTTGGAGCCCATTTCCTATGGAGGAATACTTTGCTCAGTCTTGATATGACTGAGGGGGGAGAGGGAGGGAGGGCTTGGTCCTTTCTCAACTTTATATGCCAGATTTTGTAGACTCCCATGGATGTCTTGCCCTTTCTGAGAAGTAGATAGCAGTTTGTGTGGGGGGCAGATGGGGTAGGGGAGGAGAGTAAGAAGGGGGAACTGTGGTTGTCATTCATTGTCTTTAGTGCACTAACATCTTTTGTGTGACATATTTTCTTAAATTGACTTAGAAATGATAAAAGTATATTTAAGGATTAGAAATTCAAATCAGATATACACAGGATCTCAAGCAGGAGGCCATAGAGTAATAAGCAAAACATTTTTCAATATGCAATTAGTGCAAGAAAAAAACACTTAGAGGATTAGTAAACATTTTACTTTAAAATTAAGGACTATCAGCAGGGCAGTGGTGATGCACACCTTTAATCCTAACACCCAGGGAGTCAGAAGCAAGAAACAGATGGATCTCCATGAGTTTAAGGCCAACCTGGTCTACAAATCAAGTTTCAGGACAGCCAGAGCTATTATACAGAGAAACCTTGTCTAGAAAATAACAAACAAACAAAGCCAAACAATTTTGTACCTCCCTTTTCCTTCCCTTCCTAACATACAATGAATTCTAAAAGATATATGAGGAGTCAGTAAAAGCAGGTAGTGGTCGTGATGCCTCAGCCACATGTTTGCTCTCCCTAGTAGGAAATCACAGATGAGTGGTAGAGGAGGAAAAGTCAGGTTTTGCCTGTGCAAATTTCTGTAGGGAAATGTGAAGATGAGGCCTTATGGTAGGCATTCAGAAGTTTCTAGAGTTTGCAAAATGCTTTATTTAAAACACTTTCTTATCAAGTTTTGGTAACAGGCCCCTAGGCAAACATGTTTAGTTTTCTGGATTTCACTATTTGTGCTACTCTGCTGCGTTTTGAGAATTTGATGGAGATGTTGGTGACAACACTCTAAAGATGTTCTTGCCCAGATGTGCAAATAGTTCAGTGTTTACCTTCAAGGCCACTTTTAGCTTTCAGTTTATTTCAGATAACTATTCCATTTAAAATTGACACTGTTCTGATGACTATATTTCTTTCTAGTAATTTTGGAGTGCTTCTACAAAAACATGTTGGTTTTTTATAAAATTGATTCCACATTTAAATTATAAAATCCAAGGTACTAACACCTGCATGTGCAGAGGTTACCATCTCCATTTTTGATTCTTAGCATGGCCTGTGGCCAAAATAATCATTTGATAAATACTTGTGGAATAAATCATTATACTACTTTTGACTTCTAAACTCTAAAATGTGGGAGTTCAGAAGTTGTGCATAAATTCATGTGATAAAGATAGATATGAAGTACTCAGGATATAGATATGAAGTGCTCAGGATATGGAAAATTAGTAATCTATAAAGAAAACATATCTGCAGGAAAGTCAATACAACTGGAGGCCATCAGGCTAATTGAAAGAAGCCAGACTCAGAAAGACAAATACTGCATGCTTTCTCAGATACTGCATGTTTCATAGATATGGATTCTATATTATTTTATTATTTTGAACATATAGGTTCTACAGTCACAAATGGGACTGACCATAAGAGATATTAAGGGAAGACAAGGGAAACAAAACAAGAGAGAGAAATGGAATGCATATTGCACAATAAGCAGAGAAGGAAATGTGAAACTAGCAAGCAGGACAGGAAGACAAATAAGAACAAAGAAAAATGGCATGCCTGTAAAATTTTCAGAATGAAGCACATTACTTTTTTTTTTTTAACATTTTTTAACTATAAAAAAGAAGAAAAGAATAATCATAGAGTTCATATCCAGCAGTGTAATATATCTAAATATCTAAAAGATTTGACAGAATCCTAAGTCCCCTACACTCCTGTGTGTGTGTGTGTTTCTGGATCTTGCATCCAGGACCTCAAGACTATGAGCCAAGAACACCCCAGACCCACTGCATAGCTCTTATCTGGTCTGCTGGGTGTGTAAATTGAGGTATTACTTTGGGAGTGTCCTAAGGACATTTCTTTCTCTTCTTTTCTGGGCATGTCCCTATTTCAAGCTAAGTGACCTGTGTCACTCCCCATTAAGAAGGAATAACTGATCAGGCTTTATAGTTTTTCAGTGATAAGCATGCCCATGCCATGTGGAAGGACGGTGTGAAGGGGAGATTCTTCTCATCCAGTCCTCCATCTAAGGTGAAGATACAGCATAGCTTTTCAGTCACTTCTTCATTGCTAACTCTCTAGACCATCCTCTTTTAAGGCCTGCTCTGCATTATCTTGGCAGCAGCTCCTCAACACCACACTGCTTTTCTTTTTATCTTACTTATAACAGCACAAGCATTCAGCCACTGGGACTTTACTCAGATGATGACAAGTCATGATTTTAGTCATTTCTATAGCTTTACCATAGACAGAATGTTTCCACATCTCAGTATGAAGATAACCCTTTGAGAACAGGTTCAAACCATATACAGACTACAGTCACAAGCAAGAAATAAACCTTTGATGTGTTAACCCTAAGATTGCAGAGACAGTTCTAGCTTGGTTCCACTGCTTTAGCATTAATAAGTAAGTTTGCACAAGGGCATATGTATTACCTAGAAATTCCATTAGGTGATAGCATTTCAAGGGTTGTGTGAATAAAATGGTATTTGAATGAATGTTTACAAGAATGTTGTGGTAATAGCCAGAATGTAAAAAAAGAATATCTATGAATTATAGGGGAGTGAAGAGTGAGCATAGCTTTCAACTCTTACCAAAGGAGCTTCTTTATGCATTAGAAACCATTACAGAAATCTACAACTTGAAAAAGGTAAAGGGCATTGCAATGAAGATGTTCAATCCCAGCTGATACACCTAGAACACAAACCCTGCACCAGAGTCTCAGTGTGGGCAGATCATCTGCTTCTAGATTAAATTGGAAAGCTGCACCGGTGAAATCTCAACAATATGATTGAAAACAAGATCTGGATATTGACAGCACCTGTTGGGACCTGGATGGGGAACAGTTCACAATGTCCCGTGCCTACATAAAGAGGTATGTGGACTCAATGGATGCTGAGACAAAGAGTACTCTTCATGGATGAGTCCCATGATAAACCCAAGTGGTCATCCTTAAAGACACACACACACAGGTGTGTGTGTGTGTGTGTGTGTGTGTGTTATATGTAGCTATATAAATAAAGAAGAAAAGGTCATGAATTTGAGAGGGAATTGTGGGAGGAGAATGGGAAAAATTTGAGGAGAGGGCAGTTTGGAAATTATATAAAAGCATTGTTGGGAACAGAGGAAATCCTGAGTGAATATGTATGTGTTGCTGTCATGAGCACAGCCATATCAAAGATCTCAATGTTTCAGACCCAGGGTAATGTCAAAGCCTTTTCCAAGTCAGACTTAGGAAATTAAATGCTTTCCTCTGTTGAAATACTGGTGTTTATGAACAATTGACCAGTGTTTGAAAACGCTATCAACATCTTCTTCCTCTGAGATGACTGCCACCTAAGACTGGTCCCCTACAGAGGCCTCCTAGGCTAAACTTGTTTCCCTGTCCAGCTGTATACCCTAAACCCATCATCTTATACACCTGTATATGCCCCCCTCCTGAATTCATATGGATGAAATAATCCTTCTGAATTTCAGTACTGTTGCTATTACTGTAGGTGTTGCTCTATTAGAGCAATAATGAAAACTTTACCTCAGCTTCTGTTTGTCTATGTGGCTGTGTGTCCTTTCTTCATTTTCTTATCCCCTCACCAGCTTTCCAGGACCAATCGATGCAGGATGTGGCGATATGTTAGCTGTATATGAAATTCTCAAACAATAAAATAAAAGCTTTAAGATTCAAAAATAAGAATTTTTTATATTCCTACAGCAGGAGCCAGGACAACAGAGAAATATGATGCAACACAATCAGGTTCATAAACAAAGATGAAATATATTTGATGACTATAGGGACAAGTACGGATATATAACATTTGTATCCAATCAGAAGTGAGAACTATGAAGTTTATAGAAAGTATAACTATCTGTGCATTGTTTATAAAAGCACTGGGAAATTATTAATAATACAGTATTTTTTGTCAAACCACTTTTATGTATAGTGGAGTATGCAAAGAAATGTTCTCTCTAGGAGCAATAGAGAGACTTGGTAGGAGAGGCTCCATTTCAATCCTGTATGAAGGGTCTACATGTTGCTTGTTATTATTCTATTACACTCCAGGGTTTATGCATATGTTAGGTACTCTTTTCCAAATATGATGTATTTCATAGGAAGCACTAATTTAAATTAATCCATAATAACCCTGACATAGTGTAACCCATTCAGTAACTTTGAAGCATATTTTGATAAGTATATTCTACAACCCCATAAAAAAGTCATATTTTCTTGACCACAAAAACAGATGGAGATGAAGCTGGTGATATCCAAAGTGCTTTGGATAATTCCCATGGGCAGCTGGGTAATCCTGTGTTAACCATGGTTCCAGGCTGAGATTTATAAAGTAGCTATGATACTGCTTGTTTATTTGGATGTTGGCATAAGTAAATCACATTGTATCTAAATATGATTGTCTAGTTCATTAAAGTAGGATGTTTCCGTTCAAAATCCTATACTAAAAGTATACCTCAGTTCCTGACCAATGAAGTTCTTGAATATTTAATGAAATATTAGCAATCAAGATTACCATTGAGTTGATTTTGAGAGGTGACATAACCATTTAGCTTAATGAAAGAGATAAGATAAAAAAGAAAAGCTGAAGCCAGGCGTGGTGGCGCATGCCTTTAGTCCCAGAACTCAGGAGGAAGAGGAAGATGGATCTTTGAGAGTTCAAGGCCAATCTGGTCTACAAGAGCTAGTTGCATGACAGACTCCAAAGCTATAGGTAAATATTGTCTCAAAAAACAAAAAAATCAACAACAACAGCAAAAAATAAAAAGAAAGAAAGAAAGAAAAGTTGTTTGGCTTTTGAAAGTTGAAACACATAGTAAAGCATAATAATATTTACTCAAGGCTTTCTGTAGGGTGACCAAGTCTTTCCAGAGCGTACAGACACACATAGGAAGTGTATTTTGAACAAAGACCAAAAATTCAGCCCTCTTACTTAGGATGTTAGCAGTGAGTGTTACAGTACCAATACCCGGCTGTTGGCTTTCAGTGTTAACTTCCAAAGATGACAGGTGACCTGCCACACAGCATTAGTGCTTCAAAGGGCTATTGTCACTGCCAGCAGCACACCTAAATTATCAGGTTTCCATTTTTTAAAGTGAACAAGGCATAATACAGTGCTTTCTTCAAAGTCAGGTCATGAAAGAGAGCAGCTAACCTTCGGCCTGAATGCAGCAGGGCACAGCATCTGAGGCAACAGGACAATAGCAGGTGGATCTGAGCTACAGTGATATCCATGGGGTGTGAGCTGATGGGTGGAAGAACACTAAGAGTACTACTTAGAAAATGAACACAGTCAATATCAAGGAAATCCATTTATGTTCAGTTAAAGCCATGCATGCCGACATAGGCTATGTCTGTGCACAAAGACCTGTAGATTAGCAATAGGCTGAATGTAGGGTCGAATAGAAATCTGGAACACAAATCTAAACCCAACATAGGCTACTATTCATGAAGAAAAATCCATAAGGTGCTGTTTATCCTGATGTGGTAACTGACATAGCTAAATGTTTTAGATCAAGAGTTCCTTCAGCTAAGCACATGATCTCCAACTTTTGTACTGAATAGAGTTATATGTATAAAGAGGGGACTAATATGTATAAAACTCATCAGACTGAAAAGAAAGGTTTAGGCTATAATTTTAAAGAAGTTATAAGAACTATGGTGTCAAATAAATCACTTTTACAGATACTTAAAACATTGTATTCACCTCTCTGAAACTCAGTCTAAGTGCTGCGGAGCACAAGGCAGAGAAAGCAATCATAAAGGCTGGGACTATGGCACTCCAGCTGCATGCACACTAGCTGGCAGCTATGATTTGTCATTGTGGTATCCAGAGTGCAAATGCTCTGAATAAGGGCTGCTTCCTGGTATTTCTGTCTTCCCAATGCACTCAATATATCCTACAAATACTCCTTAATAGATAGAGCCTTAACTTAAGGTTTTCAACCTGTGATGGTGAAGAGAAAACCCATTCTGCATATTCACTTTTTAAATGTCAGTTCTCAGTTCTGGGCTGTGTATTGAGATTTAGATCCTCACAAGCCATGTTATGACAAAAATGAACGTATTTTACAGTGTTTTGTGCTCTTAATCTTTAATGAAGCTGAAATTTGTACTCATCAAGAGTCTGGACCCCAAGTGCATCTGCAGGTCACTTTAGGCAAGGGGCATCTGCATCTGTGTTGTTTGCATGATCAGGTGAATATCAGTGATGTGGTGACTATCAGTTCCAAGAGCCTGTTGTATAATGCACTCTGGATGTGTCTTAGTGCTATCTTTTCAGAATATTATGGCTAGTAATAGCCAGCTGGCACATCTTGAAGTTGCCCAGGAACCTATGGAAGCTCCTTTAGTGAGAACGGAATCTTCTTTATAAATGGATTAAGTAGATCTATCAACCTTATGATTAGATTCAGATACTGTCTTTAATCAACCTTAGGAGAAGTCCTGAGGGAAACTCTCTCAGTTAAGCTGCTTTTGATTGGAGCTCTATCTGAAATGTCTAGAAGAAGCCATCTAAACTAAGTACACCTACAGAATCATTCAAGATATTTTAAGGGCATCTAAAGTAATTAGTTTAGGTGGCAAAGTTTGTTCTGCAGGTAGATGAAACAGAATGGATATGGAGAAAGCAATGATACTGTAAGAATCGAACCTGTATGACGCTGACTATAGCAATGCAGTGGGTGTAAACTAGAAAGGCCAAGAAAGGAGTCTGGACAGCCAGGAAATTGTTATTGGTGCCATCAGAAAAAATGACCCTGTGTTTGTTATCGATGTATACCATAGAAATTGGAAAGCCAGGAAATAATAGCCAATGAACTCACGTGTTTGAGGAAGGAGATCTCTAGACAGAGTTCTAAACTTGCCAGATGTTTCTCTTAGGTGTATATGATAATTAAGAGTGTTAAATATTAAATAGTACATTGAGCACACACAACAAAAGAGTGGTCAAATTTTAAGTAGTACCTAAAGTTCCCAGTCTGTGGGTTACAGCCCCTTTCACAGGGTCACGAACCGTTTCCCAGGGGTTGCAAATCAGATATCCTGCATATCAGATATTTACATTACTATTCATAACAATAGTACAATTACACTTATGAAACAGGAACAAAAATATGTTTCGGGTTGTGGTCACCACAACATGAGGAACTGTATTAAAGGGTCACAGTGTCAGGAAGGTTGAGAACCATGATCTAGTGAAAACGTCAGCAAATGTCTTCAGTAATGAACCAGACAATCAATATTTCAGATCTTTCCAAATGTATGTCATCTCAGCAACTACACACCTCTTGTACTTGAATATAAAAGTCGTCACAGATGTTACATAAGTGAAGAAGAGCATTGATGCCATAGAGTGGAACTTGATTGAGCAAAACTGGTGAGAGTCTGCGTTTTTCTTGAGGGCGTGGAAGGGACATTTGAAATCACGTGGAAGGAACAGTTTGGAATCACGATTTACTGAGTTATTGCATAAATTATTACACTATACAACCTCTTTGCCCACAAAATATATTTTAAAGTAAATTAATACCCTGAATCAATCATCAAATGCAAACTATTGCCAGAAAGAGAGCCTGGGTGTAAAAGACCTGAAGTTGAAGATCCTCAGTCTGGAGAAAAACTGTGCATTCATTACTGGGATCCTTTAAGCTAGGAAACAGAGAACTGTATGAGAATGCAAGAATTTCTCTTATTGGTCATTTCAGTTAGGTAACAGACTCTATGATACTATGGAAATGCCTCTTTTGTTGTTAGACAGATACAACTTTATGAATGTTTGTGACCCTTAATAAATATATATGTCTTAAAATAATGTCATAGATTACAATTAATAGGCAGTAAATCCAACATTTGTAAAATAAATTTTGATAGTTTAGATTAGAAGAAAGAAGTTGAAAATAACTAGGATACCCCATTTATTAACCTCCTATGAGGAGGACACAAACTGGGAAAGTTGGTTGTAAATTTATTTTGTCCATTTGATTTGAAAGACTACACAGAAGTACTCTCAGGGCACAAAAGGAACCCTAACTAAATTCTCTGCACTTGAGACAGAGGAAATGTTGATATATCGTCACAGGTCTCAGAATTGCTGTGAGCTAGTACCTGCTGTATGACTTCTTTCAGTCTTTGGGTGGAAGGATTTGCTGTGGCTGACATATCTTTTTCCAAGGCTATATGCTGAGTACGAAAAGATGAGACACTGTTGTCCTTGCATCTCTTTCCTTTTTCACGCCAATATTGGTTTTGAGAAGTTCCATTGAGTCTCTTCCCTCTTTATGCAAGTTTGAGAGAAGATGGCCAGAACCTTGAGTTGGGACAGAAGCCATAAAGATGGTGTTGTGGGTGCTGTGTGGTTGTGAGTGTACCTTGTGGGTGGAGTGCATGGACCAAAATCTCTGCACTCATCTCCACACTCTTCCTCTTTCTCTGTACTCAAGGTACTCCTGTACCGAGTGATAGGGTCAGTTTTCCCCTTGCCACAAAAATGGACTGCTCTTGAGATTTAGAAATCACATCTCTCTGAGTCAGGAAACATTACTGTCCTGAGACCAATAACCAAGTTTTCAGAAAGACTGGTAGGGTGGTAGATAGGAGAGGAGGTGCCTAGGGCCACCCTTGGGGAAGAACTTACTGCACAAATGCATTAAGTAGACAACATTCAAGTGTCAGACTGTCAACATCCATGAAATATGGACAGTATTTGGTCATCTTAGGTCACACTTCTGAGGACAAATAGACTCTCCTGAGCAGTCCAGACATTTTGCCCCAGCAACCCAAATCTACAAACTGGCCAGTTGCATTACTGTTTGTCCTTACTTCTTAGATTCCTGCATCATTTCATTTTTTCAGAATTCCATCTCTAACAAACATCTTGTACTATAAACTTCTCAAGGTTTTCTCCTTCAGAATACAACCCAAACCAACAGTTATCATTCTCTGGTATCTAAAGCTCCTGTGGTCATGGTGAAAATATCCAACTCAGTATGCAAAAGCCACATGGCTGATCAATCAAACTAAGTGTCTTACAAACAGACAGTATGACCTGGAAACCATGTGATGAGGATCTCAAATCTCTGAGCCAGTTAAACCCCTAGATGGCTGTGGTTCCTCCCCACATCACAAGGACCAGAAGAACTATACTGTTGAGCTTATTGACAGTCATCAACAATGATTTAAACAACCAAACATTGCTGTCACAATTAACTGAAACATTTTCCTCACAGTCTTCACATTAAATAACAACTGTACTTCCCTGTTAAGGGTCATAGATTCCTGGAAACCATGCCCTGCAGCTGTTTCCTCTGAATGCTGGTAATTCTAACTCCTGCTGGCTTCAGATAATACTTTGAAAGTTTTATGCATTTATACAATGTATCTCTATTATATGTATTTCCCTTATTTTTTTATTGTTAAAAAAATTTACATTTACTCCCCTTGGCCCAGTCCCTCCCACTCCCCCACTACCCTATCACCCTCCCCCTGCTTCCTT
>JAQHUG010000166.1:3764306-3776321 GCA_028555095.1 Dicrostonyx torquatus
GACCTCCCCATGCCCTCTTTTTACCTATGTTGTTGCTACTCGGAGCATTGCTCCGAGTTCAGTTAAGACTGCTCATAATCACAGAGGTATGTGGTCATCTACTGAGTCTTGTAACTCCAGGATATTATGCATTATATAAAAATAGGTAGCCATTATGTCAGTACAGAGCAGGTACAGGAATGAACTTTAAGACGTAGACACTTTTATATTCTGAAAGATGTGTCTATCCTGAAAACAAGAGCTCTGGCCTATCTTCCTTAAAACAAACAAAAATTTAGGCCTAAAGGTATCATTTAATTTCCTGATCTGTACAAGTGACTCCTGTATTAGAAGTACATATCCCTGAAATGGGATATTTCCCCGGTTTCTCATGCCACCAGTATACTTAATAATCTGATACAAAGGGAAGCAAAGCGCAGACAAAACAAAAACCCCTCCAACAATATTATTGAACTTGGTTTATGTTGGCCATCTACTGCTGGACATGGGGCTTTCCCTTAAGTACGTTTTTCTTATTTAATTACCTTTTTTAGATATTTATTTGTTTTCTAATGAGAAAGAGCAAAAAAGGGTATGGATTTACGTGGGTGGAGAGGTGGTGATAATCTGATACTCCTTAAATAGTTTGAGAAAGTGCCCAGAAACGGAAGAAACATTTTTAAGAGCAGCTTTCAGGGAAACTTGCTAGAGGACTACATTTAGAGCAGGATAATCTTTTTGATGCTTTCAATATATTTTTAAACTGTTTAAAACTTGGCTACTCTTCATTTCCACCTTTATTATTCAGGATTTTTTTTTCCTTTTTTGCTATTATGGGAAAATGTCTAAGATGGTCAGCTTATAAATGCAAAGATTTATTTTTGTTCACTACAGCAGCCCATGAATTTGGACTCATGGGTCTGAGCTTGTGGTAAAGCCTTCAGCAAGGCAGATAGGAAGAGAAAGCAGGGCAGTCCTAATATCCGTTGCAACAGCATCCCCTCAGTGACCTCATTTCCTGCTAGTAGTGACTACTTCCTGATCGTTGACCCTACTTCCAGACAGTGCCACAGGGTATCAAGCAAGCCTCTAGTCCATAGCCTTTGACAGGCATTTCAGATCAAAATCGCAATTCCGCACCATGAAAACAAGCTAAGATAAAGGCTCCTTTCTGTAACTTTAAACTGAGTAAGTACTGGTAGCTTGGCGATAAGTTCTTTAGTATTGACTCAAATGTCAGAAGCAGGACACTCCTAGTTCTCAGTGCTAAGAATTTCATAAATGTTTAGTATTTCTGTTAAAGCCTAATTTGGATTTTTAGAAATGAATTTGTTTTAACTGCCTATTCAAAATGCAGTCAGATTATGATTATTACTATTTTTATAATTATTGTGCCCTTTCATAAATTGAAGAACTACTGTAGATAATAGATTATATAATTCTCTTACCTCAAGTGTCACTAAAACCTAAAACATTAACTGTATATACTTATATTTGAAAATAATTTTAAATTTATTTAAATATTTTAAAGGCTAAGATATTTTTAAAACAAAATTATAGTCTGGAAATGTACTTAATCAAAAAGGCTAACATAAATTTTGAAAAGGATCTACATAGTTTTAGGCTTAATTGGTTCAAATACACTTTCTCAAGTTAAAATAAATTACATCACATAAATTGACTTTTACAATTTTTGTCTACAAAGCATTTTCCAATTACTTGAAGAAGACAAATGAGGTTTGAAACCATAACTAAATTAAAGGTTTGCTTGATCAGTAGTTACATAAATTAGAGGCAATGTCAGATTTGTATTAATATTTAATAATAACTTGATTAAACTTTGATTGAAAGCCTGTTTGTTTACATATTATGTAAATTGATTTTGAAATAAGGTTTTTAGATTTAGATGATGTTTACATTATGTCAACGCCAAAGTTTACAAATGCCACGTAAATTTTGGCACTTCTGTGACAGCCCCTAAATAAGTTTGGGTTTAGATAAAAATAGCAGAATAGTAGAATTAATGGTTAAGAAGTTTGCAAAATTAAGCATTAATCACTTTGCCCCTTAGCTTTGTTCTTTTTAAATTTAGAAACAAAAGAAGTCTTACATACAGACAGGGAAGATAAAGCTATGGTGGCTGACCTTTCTGTTAAACTCTCCTTTCTAGTTTTCCCTGCTCTCTGGCTCAAGCCTTGAACTTGTTTTCCCCTTGAGCCACACCCCTGTGAGCTTCGTCCTTGAGTCTCTCTTACCTTGTAGTAGAGAGCTGTAAAGAAAAAGTGCAAACCATCTGGCTAGCTCATCAATCACCACAAATGGAATATAAGTGTGTGAAAGAGGTTTCAGCATTGCTTGCTGCCAACAAAGTTCAAATGAAAGCAGCAGCCTAGTGCCACCGCTTTCCTCCTGGAAGCACTAAAGTCCTCCACACTAGCAGTGGCGGTTCTGACAAGGATGAGCAGTAAGAATGTGACATTCAATGTTAATGAGAAACCAAGGCTGGAAGATAATTTGGTAGTGATGTGCATTTCACAAGGCTAAATATAGCTTCCTCACAGACAACACTCTTGGGCATTAGCCCAAATGTTTTGAGAATTTGTGCCCACACAAAATCTACATATGAGTGTTTAGAGTAACTTTATTCATGATTTCCTTGAATTGGAAGCAACAAAGATAACCTTCATCTGGTAGACTAGGGAACATTATAATCACACAATGGAATATTGTTCAGTGTTAAAACAAATGAACTATCAAGCAATAAAAAGACATGGAGCATTCTGAAATGCATACTGCCTAGTGTAAAAAGACAATCTGAAAAGGTTACATACTTTATGATTCCAAGTATATGACATTCTGGAAAAGGGCAAATCTATAAAGACAGTAAAAAAGTTTAGTGGTTAACCTAGGGTTAAGATAGAGAGGTCAAATGGATGAAACTAGGATCTGGTAAAGAAAGGAATTATCCTGAATGTTATTGTGGTGGATATACAACACGTATTTGTTATTAAACCAACAGCAGCAACAACTACAGAATTTAAGCATAGATATTGTGTGCAATTGTTTTAATTTTCTTATTCCATTGAGTATGCATCTATACATGTACTTGTTCATGTGAATCCCATGTGAGTATGCATGCAGAGTCAGAGGACAACCCTGGGTGTCCTTTCTCAGTTCCTCGGGTGCAACTCAACACTTTTAGCATGTTTCCTTTCCTCCTTCCTTCCTTCTTCTTTTCTTTGTTTTTGAGACTGTGTCTAGTACTAGCTTGAAACTAAGTATGCAAATGAGAAAAAAATAAAAAAAGAACATGACTGTTCCTAGGTATGGTGGAGGAGACGGTTATCTACAATATTGTAGATTTATTGTAATATGAAGGACAGCATCGCCAGAGGCAGAGATATTTGAGAGAGTTCAGAGTGAACAGGACCTTGAGCCAGGCCATGTAAGAAGAGGAGAGAAGGGAGAGCAGAGGTCCCTTCCAAGAGAGAATGACTGGGAGACCAAGAGGCCTGGAGGGTGAAGGGTATAAAAATGATACAGGGACAGGCATAGCAGAGGAAGGCCAAACCCAGTCCAGTTTCTGGATGGGAGAAGTTTAGGGTAGGGGTGGGGTATGACAGCTAGGAGGACTTGCAGCAGGTAGGGAATGACTGATGCTAGGAGACCCTGGCTTCCTGTGTCTGCTTTGATATGCTAATAAACACCTTAGTCAGCCATCTGTCCCTGGTTTGAGACCTTGCAGTTTGCTAGGCTGATCAATCAGCAAGTCCCAGGGATCTACTTGTCTCTGCTTTTTGAGCACTGAAATTACAATGGGTTTCCTCTATATCTAAAGTTTTCTACAGAAATCTAGGAACTGTATATAGGTTTTTAATCTTGCAAGGCCAGTCCTCTGCCAACTGATCCAACATCTCAGATCTGCACTCAGTTCTTTCTTTTAAAAACAATCTTTTTTTTTTTTTTTTGCTTTTACATACTAATCCCAGTTCTCTCTCCCTCCACTCCTTCTGCCTCCCTCCAGTACACCTCCCATCCACTCCTCAGAGAGCTGGAGGCCTCCCATGAGCAGTCAGCCAAGACTGTCACATCACTTGAGACTGGACCAAGGCCCTCTTCTCTGAATCTAGGCTGAGAAAGGTAACCCTCCTAGGAAATGGGCTCCAAAAAGTCATTTCATGCACTAAGGATAAATCCTGGTTCTACTTCTAGTGACTCCACAAACTGCCCAAGTCACACAATCATCCACATTCAGAAGGCCTAGTTCAGTCCTATGCAGGTTTCCCAACTGTCCGTCCAGAGTCAGTGAGCTCCCATCAGCTCAGGTCAGCAATTTCTGTGGATTTCTCCATCATGGTCATGTCCTCTTTGCTCCTATTATCGCTCCTGCCTCTCTATGACTGGACTCCAGGAGCTGGACCCAGTGCTTAGTTGCGGATCTCTGCATCTGCTTCCCTCAGTAACTGGATGATGGCTCCATGATGACAGTTAAGGTAGTCATCAATCTGATTACAGGGAAAGGTCAGTTCAGGTGCCCTCTCCACTATTGATTGCTTAGATTCGTAGCTGGGGTCATTCTTGTGTGTTCCTGGGAATTTTCCTAGTGCCAGGTTTTCCACTAACCCCATAATGGCCCCCTCTATCACGATTTTTCTTTTCTTGCTCTCCCTCTTTGTCTTTCCCCAACTTGACCTTCCTGATCGCTCATGTCCTCCTCCCTCTCCCCTTATCTCCTCTCCAAACCCCTTCCACTCTTTCACCCTCCCCCTCACCCTATGCTCTCAATTTACTAAGGAAATCTTGTCAATTTCACCTTTCCAGTAGAATACATTTATGTCTCTCTTAGGGTACAGATTGTTTTCTGGCTTCTCTGGTGTTGTGGACTGTAGGCTGACAAATACCTTCAGTAATGTGTCAGGATATAAGCTTAACTCAAAAAAATTAGTAGCCCTCCTATATACAGATAATAAGTAGTCTGAGAAAGAAATCAGAGAACCATCACCCTTCACAATAACCACAAACAACATAAAATATGTTTGGGTAACTCTAACCAAACAAGTTAAAGACTTGACTGGCCTGCACCTCTTCTAGTCACCTTAGATTGTATGAGACTATCCTTTGACAGGCTTTACTGCTTGGAGAGGTAGGACCTTAGTGCATCTGGTCAGTTTCAGAGATTTGATGAAGCCTGCAAGTTTATTTTATACATTTGATTTGTTCCATTGGGATGCAATGTTTCATCTTCCCTTAGAACATCTTTTTGTTTCTCCTCTTATAACATCATATATCTTAACAAGCATCCTTCTGAGATGGAGAGTTTTCATATGGAGGAAAATCCTATACGACATGCCAATTTCTGCAATAGTAGCATGATTGTTATAGGAGTAACACTCTATGTGGGTTTAAGGCTTTCTACACATGAGGGTATTCATGATTCATGCTATAAATTCATCTCAAAACCCATGGCTTTAAAGAGTTTGGCATTATATCAATTTAACTAAGCAATTTGGACTACAGTCAGGACTTTGTTACTGTTGTTTAGTTAAATTGACCTGGTGCCAAACTGCCTTCTAAATATTTATGTTTATGCCCTTAGACAAATTTTTCTCTTACCCTTAATCAGAAAAGCTTCTATTTGCAATAAGGTCTCATAAAAGCAAAACATCATGGTTGGGTAGCATGCTGAGAATTAGTGACAGTTGAGTGATCAGCACTCAATAAGACCTTTGGTGTAGGAGGTCCTTCTGTCTTTATGTTGCTTTCATTGGTTAATAAAGAAACTGCTTTGGGCCCGTGATAGGGCAGAACTTAGGTAGGTGGGGAAAATTAAATGGAATGCTGGGAGGAAGAAAGCAGAGTAAAGAGAAAGACCATGGATCCTCTGCTTGAGAAGGACATTGGTTAGAATCTTTCCTAGTAAGCCACTGCCACATGGCAATATACAAATTAATAGAAATGGGTTAAATTAAGATGCAAGAATTAGCCAATAAGAAACTAGAGATTAGGGGCCAAGCTGTGTTTTAATTAATACAATTTTTGTATGGTTATTTTGGGGCTAAGCTAGCCGGACAACCAGGATGAACAAGTGGGCCCCTTTCCCCTTAAAACAGACCTTTATACCACCACCTCCACGTTTCAAGGAACATCATTGATGAGGGTGTGTAATGAAGGTAAAAAGCTTAAAGAAAAGAAAATAGGGTTGTGAAATGCTATCTTTTGGGCCTGAAATACCTCTACAATTATGATCTCACAGTAACTATGGCTGCCATCCATGAGCCTGCACAAGACTGTGGCTTTGTGATGGTCTGAATGAGAATGGTCCCCAAAGATCATGCTTGAATACTTTGCTTCCCATTTGGTGGAATTGTTTTGGAAAAATTAGGAGGTGTTACTTTGTTGGAGAAGGTACATCATCGGGTTTCAGATTTGAGATTTCCAAAGCTCATGCCATAGTAGATTAGCTCTCTCTTCCTCTACCACTGCCTTGTGGATCATTTGTAAGCTCTCAGCTATTACCTAGAGTCATGCCTGAGATCCTGCTGCCATCCTGAAATGATGATCATGGGCTCCCCCTCTGAAGCTGTAAGCTCCCATTAAATGCTTTCTTTAATAATTTCCTCTGTTCATGATGTTGTGTCACAGAAGTCGAAAAGTAACTAAGACAATGTGTAAGCTGTCATTCAAAAACTGAGGAGAGATCCATGATCCTCCACTCCTCTCTGATATTCTATTGACCACTGGTGAACTCTAGAGGACTCACAATCATTGTCTTCAGCTATATATATACTAAAGAGCCCACTGAGCTCTGGTGATAGATCTAAATGCATGGTCACACAGACATCCTTTTTAAACTCAACAGGTCATTTAAAAAGAGCAAAACCAAAGAAAGAAACAAACAAAGACATAAATACAGAAAGGGGACTTCCAGGAAAGTGAGGCTGAGTAAGGGAAAATGGCTTATAAGGAGAAGTTGACAGGGATGGGAAGAAGAGACGGAACATTAGAAAGTGAGGATAAGTAGAATGCATTCTGCACATGTAACTCTACAAAAGTATCTCATAATGGAGGGGTGAGGAAAAGATTGCTAAGCTGAAGAAGTTTGGGAAGAAATAGTTCTCACTATACTAAAAGCAAATCCCCTAAGTAGTACATTCAACAAAATGACCTGACAAGAACTCATCACACTGTCAAGTTCATCAAACATAGAGAAAAGCCTGAGAAACTGTCACACCTAAGAATAGCCTTTGGAGATCTGACAAAGTGTTCTATCCTTCATACAATTCTAGAATGGAAAAAGAATGCTATAAATAATTAAGGGATAAGTTGGAGAAGAAACTTTTGCTAATTATAATGGTTTATCATTTGCTACAGATATACAATCATATATTTTTAATAATAGTTCAAATTCCACCCAAGATATATAAGACTATTGTTTTTTCAGTTTGGGTGCATATTTAAAACTGTCCTGTGGAATTCTATATTGAAAATTTCTTACACAGAGAGGGATATAGTAGTTATAGTCATTACAGGTTAGGAAAATGTACACAAATCACTCATTCAAAAATGACATTTTTTTCAAACACTGTAAACATCATGACTTTAAATAACCCAAAAGAACATATTAGTTGATTTTTGTTTAAGTGAGGAAAGGAAAGCGAATATGTTCATTGTCTTGCTGGTAGGACTTCAGAAAGTTTTAGAGATTTACATATCTTCATCAACAAGATGCTGATCAACTAGATGCTGGTCAATGAGTTAAGAAAATGTGGTAAATTTATTCAATGGAATAACTTTTAGAATTACATGTAAAATTTAGGGAAATTATTATAATTTGTGGATATAACATTGAATGACTTAAGATGCAGAAAAAACACAAATACACAAAAATGTACAATAGCGATGTCAATGTTAGGGAGAATGTATATGACTTGACCAAAGATAAGTTAAATTTTGTTAGTATATACTGTATTCCTGTGAGGAATTATCACATTGAAACACATTAATATGTAAAGTTAATGCATGCTCAAAAATCAGGTAATTGTATGAAATCTAGGTATTTCTATTATTATTCAGGTCATGGCAGGGAGACAGAAATGACAAATTGAACATACACTGTAATACAAGGTTTTTTACCTTGGCTGATGAAGCCAACAGTGGCTGACTGTATGCTAGAGAGGCTAAGGACCTGGTAGCAGTTAAGTTCACAAGGCTGGATATGTCATTTGTCCCAGATTGACATAAAAATCCTGGAAGAGTCTAGAAGAACACTTGTTCTTCTGTCAATTTTTGTTTGTGGTATCACTAAGAATAGTAGAATAGCAATGTGATAGACACACTCAACAGTAAAAGTGAAGTCAAGCTAGCAGCATTGGCCTTTTCCTCAGACCTCTTCATGATTTTTCATCCTCAGTCAACTGATTGTTGGGCACACTTCATGTGGTCATTGGTACATGTTTAGGGAAAGAAGGCATTGTAGTAGTATTAAGACTCATGGTAATTGAGAACTTCTTAACATAACTCACTTTTACCCTCGGGACCTACTGGGGCCTAATCATTTATATACCATTTTCTGTTTGATGGTAGATTTCTGTTGTGCCTCTGTAACTTTATGGTTTTGTGGGTCAGATAGTACCAGATCAAAATAAGAAACTCAGGTTGCATTGTAGGTTGATGGCCTGTTATCAGGCATTAAGTTTCCACTAAAGCTCTATGCCAGACAAACAGGTGTCTCTCAAGGAGAAAATATTTGTCTGCAGATGTCATCATGGTCTTGATGGATAGTTTCAAGGGTCTCTGCTGTGACTCATCTATAGGGTTCTGCTGAAGGTTCCAGAATAGCATCTTTGTCAACCTTTCACACATCAAATATCATCAGCTCTAATGGTTCACATGTACCAGAGTATCATGTATAGCTACTAAACTTGTTAATTAGCCTTCTCATATTCCATATTCCACTTAAAACTAATAGCTTTCCAAATCACTTGCTGTATGGGTGAGAGTAACACACATAAAGGATATGCTACTTCCAAAACCCAAATAAGCCTTGAGGAATTGAATGTCTTTATTGATGGTGCGAATGTTAAAGTACAGCAACTTACCTTTTACCTTAGGAAGACTATCTCAACATACCACAGGGGTTTGAGAAATTTCCATTGAATCTCTGTTGGATTTATTTCTCCTTCTCTGATGTACAAATGCTTTACCAACAAAATCTCCTACTCAATTTATCCAATCAGTATCGTATATAATTGACCATTATATTACCTCATAGAAGAGATAAGCAATTAAGCTTTCAGCAAACTATATTATGACATAGAACTACAGAATTAGTACTCTTGATGTAAAATAATAAAACAGCAAGGATGACTGTGATAACTAAAAGAAAATTGATACTGGTGATATGTAGCTAACTTTCTTGTCTGTCTTTCTTTGGACTGCAGCCCCCAAATGATAACACTGAGACTTAATATTAATTATGGAAGCTTGGCCTTTAGATTAGACTTGTTCCTACTTAGCTCTTATAACTTAACTAACCTGTTTCTATTAATCTACATTTTACCATGTGACTTTTACCTCTCTCCCATTCTGTATGTCTAACTTGCTCCATGTCTTGCTAGTGTCTTCCTGCCTCTCTTCTTCCGAGAATTCCTCTCTCTCCCTGGAAATTCTACCTATTCTCTCCTCCCTAGTTATTGACCATTCAGTTCTTCATTAAACCAATAAGAAGGCACCTTAAGCAGAGACACATCTTTGCACTGTACTAAAAGCTTATCCCACAACAGTGGTACTTGTGCATAGATATAAAATAATCTTTTATGATCAATACCTGTGTATGTGTTATTCTGGTCAAATAAGGAAACCAAGTCTGGAACAGTAGCTGAGATAAAGTTAGTACTTAAGTTTGAAATATTCAACTGTCACAATCATGGCAAGTTCTCCATAATCCATCCATCTTTTGCACAGATCAAATTAAAGAGCAAAGGGGGGATGTGAGAACCACCACCCCTGCATCTTTCTGATTCAATATTTTTCTTAGTAAAGGCAGTTCCAATGGCTTCCATTTGTTCTTCCTCATCATAAAAGCCCTCATTCTGTAAGTTAATGCACCACTGAGGGACTTTTATAATCTTCTAGGTATATCTATTCCAATTACACTTTGTGGGAATAAGGGAATAATCACGGGGTGAGTTCAAGGACTCACTGGACACACTACGAGTCAGTCTTTAGCTAAAAATTTATAGCTTGTCCTGTATTTTAAAATTCCCCACTTTTTACAGAGGTACCCTAGTACTTTTGGAGATATTTGGAATGGATAGGAACACAGAGACAGTACATAGTAGGCTCTGAAAGGACTGATTGGTTCCTTTTCCCCAGCATACAGTTTCTTGGTAAAAAAGTGTAAGTCCTTTGGTTGAATGGGGCGAGAAATGTTAACAGTAAACATTTTCAGTATTGAGCTAGGCTCATCCTCCAGAGGACTTGATCTTCCAATCATTCAAAGGATTATGTATTGGTTAATTGGCTTGAGAGATCCTCATTCTTTGCTTCCATGGTTCAGGTAGCTTTTCATTCATTTACTTTGTAATTTTTCTGCTTACTGAGACTGAACAAACACGTGGTGGGCTTCCTTTCCATCTCAGTTCTGGCAACAATGGGATTAATTAGCCAGTGCCAAAGGTCTACTCTACCCATGTCAGATTATTGTAAACATTGCTTTGCCTATTTGGTACATGGCAAGGCTGTTAAATATGGTCCCCTTGCCTTTGGTGATTCAGTGTTGCCATTTGGATCTGGATATTCCAAGATTTAACGAGTCTCACTGAATTTAACTTATCCAATTGAGTATGATGAGCTCTCAGGAGTTGATTAATTCAGGAGACTGGGAGCTTCAGCAATCCCAATTTAACTTTGAAGACCTGAGGATTTTTGGAAAGCCAGTGCTCTTCAGTTCATTTTGGAAGAAGCTGAAGAAGCTGCTACTGATGGCAGAAAAGATGGAGGGAGCAGCAACAACGGGGTAGATGCTCTTACTAGCAAAAAGCAAAGACTGGCAAGTGAAAAGCACCACTTTCTCCTTGGGTTTCTTTATAGTTGAGATGCTTTTGGAAGGTGTTATCCACTCTTGGAGAGTGTCTTTTCTTCTCATTAATCCTTCCTGGAGATACCCTCATAGAGCTACCGAGAACTGTGTCTGTTCATTTAAGACTCAGCCCAGCCATCTATCATGGTTAACCACATTCCCAAAAAGATATTGCTCAGTTAAAGGTGGTCATATATGTGTGTATCCCACTGACAACTAATCCATTTAATCTGAGTGAGATTAGCATATTAAAAGGAGAAGCTGAGAATCACATGTGATTTAGTAAGAAAACCTGTAATAAAAATCGCCGTGCAAAGACTGATTTTAGGAAACAAGCCCTCATCAGTGCAAATTAGCCATTAACTAATTGAAAATTGAAGCCTCAGGAAGATTTTAATTAAATGCTGCAACACACCATGCTTAAGAGAGCTTATTGTTTTTCCAAAGGTCCTGAGTTCAGATCCGAATACCCAGGTCATTGTTTTTGGTTTTTCGAGGCAGGGTTTCTCTGTGGCTTTGGAGCCTGTACTGGAACTAGATCTTGTAGACCAGGTTGGTCTCGAACTCACAGAGATCCTCCTGCCTCTGCCTCCCGAGTGCAGGGATTAAAGGCATGCGCCACCATCGCCCAGCCACTTGGAAATCTTTAAAGAACGCAGCAGCATACTCTCAGATAATGATTTGATTTTGGAGAGAGGCAAGCAAGGGAAAATAGATTTGTCACATTTTCACATTCTACTTAGACCTGAGAAAACTGCTGTTAAACTCTGTCTTTCTGTAAAATCAGCATTGAAATTGAAGCTCTCATTGCTCATATGTGAACAGATGAAGGCCTCTGTGGTAATGTAAACATACTATAGTTTCCAGTTTAGTTGTTTTATAGGACTCCTAAATCTGTGAATGTGTAGGTCTTTGATTCTTCTGCCTACTATTGGGGCTCTTTTGTTTTTCATTTT
>JAQHUG010000166.1:3785521-3816948 GCA_028555095.1 Dicrostonyx torquatus
TTTCATAAGTTCGGGTATGTTGTATATTCATTTTCATTGAACACTAGAAAGCCTTTAAATTTGTTCTTATTTTTGTTTTGACCCATTTTGTTCTTTCAGTAGAAAGATTTTTGTTTTCTATGAGTTTGCAAGTTTTCTGTTGCTTCTGTTGTTGTTGATATCTAGATTTAATCCATGGCGGTCTAATAGGATTCAGGGTTTATTTCAATTTTCTTGTATCTGTTGAGATTTGCTTAGTTTCCTAATATGTGGACAATTTTGGAGAAAGTTCTTTGACATGCTGAGAAAAGATTTTATTCTTTTCTGTTTCAGAGGATATTCTATAAATATATGTTAGGTACATTTGATTTTAAAAATTAGTTAGGTCCAGCATTTTTTTTTTGTGTGTGATTGTCTGTCCATTGGTGAGAGTGGGTTGAAACTTTCCACTATCTGTGTATGAGGGTAAATGTATGATTTAAGCTGCAGCAGTTTCTTTTATAGACTGGTGCCCTTGTATTTGAAGCATAAATGTCAGGAATTGAAATGTCATCTTGGTGGATTTTTACTTTTGTTGAATACATAGCACCTTTCCTCATCTCTTTTGATTAGTTTTGTTTGAAGTCTATTTTTTATGTCTTAAAATGGTGACACCAGTTGTTTCTAGTTCCATTTTCTTGGAATATGTTTTTCGAACCTTGAGGTAATGTCTATCCTTTATGTTGCGGTGTGTTTCATGTATCCAGCAGAAGGATAGTTTGTGTTTTCTTATCCATTCTATTAACTGTATCTTTTTATTGGAGAATTTAGACCTTTGATATTGAAAGGTATCAATGCAACAATGATTTGTAATTCCTGTTTATATGTTACTTGGTCTTTTTTTGTAGTCTTTAAAATTCTTTTGTTGTTCCTTTGTTTAGTGTTTTCTTTTGATTATTTTGTGGAGAGCACTTTCTTTTCTGGACCAATCTATTTGTTGTTCTGTATGCTTCTTATACCTTTATAGGCATCTCCTTCTTTAGGTTAGGAATATTTTCTTCTATAATTTTCTTGAAAATATCTGCTGGACTTTTCAGCTGTGACTTTTCTCCTTCCTCTATTCCTATTATTCTTAGGTTTGGTCTTTTCGTAGTTCCCAGTTTTCCTGGATGTTTTATGTCAGGAAATTTTTAGATTTAATATTTTGTTTGACTGATATATCCATTTCTTCTATCATATCTTCAGTGGTTGAGTTTTTCCTTCTACCTCTGGTGCTCCCTTGGTATAAAGCTTGCTTTATAATTCCTGTTTGTGTTCCTACATTTTTTATTTCTAGAATTCTCTCAGTTTGTGTTTTTTTCATTACGTCTATTTTCATTTTCAGTTCTTGAACAGTTTCCTTTATCTGTTTGTTTTTATTTCCCTTGAATTGTAAAAAGGGCTTTATTCATTTTTTTCCAATTGTCTATATTTCTTAGTTTTCTTTGAGAGTTATTAATTTTCTTTGATTGTGCTCTTATTCTGGCATCTAGGCACCTGGACTTGGGGGTGATAATAGGTATAGGTGCTGATATCTGTCTTTGTTTTGGTTGGGTGGGAGTCTCCTTCCTTGCTTCCCATTTCTTCACTGGAATTTCAGAGTGAGTTGGCTAGTGGAAGGGGAGGCCAGGGAAGGATGACCTGAAGAATCCACAGGAAATATGGACAGGGTGAGGAGACTCTGAGACTTGGGTCTGGGGTAACAGAGATCAGGAAAGGCCAGAGGACAGCCCTAATGGTCTTCTGGCAAGTGTGGCTTGTGATTGAGCAGTGGGTGTGTTTGCTGAAGTTATGGACTGGGACACAATGATAAGGGAGGAAGGGAAGTATGATATGGGGGTGGCAGTCTATGGGACCCACAGGAGGTGTACACAGGGGTCAGGGCAATCTATAGCCTGCATTCCATTGCAGAGTTAGAAGCAGCTCTAGGGTACAGAGTGGGGTAGGTCTGTGGGCAGTCTACATGATCTTCTGGCAGGCATGGCCTGAAGACAGCAATTTTTGAAGAATCTAAGATTTAAAGTAAGTTTATTGAAAGAAAACCCATAAAATCAAAACAATAAGAATGAGGACAGATTTAATAATCATGATAGAAACAAACAAATACCTCACTGATGCAGCTGAGGACATTGTGTATCAGTCTGTGTATGTGTGTGTTATGTGTGTGAGGGAGAGGTAAGAGAGAGGTGGTGGTGAGAAATCCTAACACATTCAGCTTTATTTATTTGTTCTCTATAAATATTCAGAAATTACTAAAAAGATATATCTTAATAGTCTAAATAGAATACCTGTTGTGGAAACATATCATCATTATTGAGCTCTTCATTAGCCTGTTTGAGTGGAAAAATATAATTTAGATAAAAGCAAAACTCAGGTACTGTTGATACAAGAAGAGGAAGAGAAGGAGGTTCGGAAGGAGTAAAGTATCAATGATGTAAAAATAACAAAACGTAAAGGAATGTGACAAAAATAATCTACCCATCCAATCTTCATGCTTACAAAGGGAATACCTCATATTGCCACAGTGAATTTCATATAAAAACCCAGAAAGGAATCATAATGATTAAACTCCATAACTGCATTTTACTAGGGCCTCTTCCAAATATATCTATAACTGCCTAGGTCCAGTGCATCAAACTTTGTGTAGGAAACTGTTACTGTGGCTTCCTGAGATTAAAGTTAATCCAAAGTTTTAGCTTGAGACCTAAAATCACCTCAGAAATTGGCCTCTAAGTATGCATGTTTTATCTTGATCAAAATAATCAAAGTAACAAGGCCTATACATTGTGGGTGTCACTATTCCTTAAACTAGGATTCCGAACTCTATAAAGAAGAGAAAATGAGCTGATCACAGGCATTCACTTTTTTTGCTTCCCACTATGAATTTGAGGTTAGCAGCTGCCTCAAGCTCCTGCTCCCATAACTTCCATGCCTTGATGAGGTGTAACCTCGGACTGTGAACAAAATAAACCCCTTCTTTTGTCAGGGCATTATATGATAACACCTGGAAAATGCCTGTCTAAATAGAGACACTTAATACCTGACAATATAGTATCTACTTTCACTCAGGTTTCTCTGTAGGGCCCTCCTTAACTGTGAGTATGTTTCCAAATTAGAACATTGAATCCTTGAAAGCTTTGGTTGCTTCAGGGTTGTAATGGTAAAGGTACAGAGCATTCTCCGAATAGTATATATACTATCCCATTACCATTCTAAGCTGAAATAGATACCCATTCTACATATAACACTTTATTCAAAATTTATCTAGAGTTCTTTATTCAATTAATGCTTATTGTAGAAGGGAAAACATTTAAAACACAAATGCTCATTCAAGTGAATGCTTCTGGTTGTGTATCTTTTTCTATTATCTACAGCATATGTCTACTAAGCAACCTTCATACTTCCTCTCAGAGAGCATGATAGGAAGAACAATAAAAATAGAAATATCAAATGGAAAATATCCCAAACTTTCAACTCTGTGAGTTCTCTTTGGTATATTGTTTTACAAATTAAAACTTTCATTTATTTTACATACTGATCAGAATTTACCCTCCCTCTTCTTCTCCTGTTCCCTCCTCTCACCTTCCATCTAGACCCCCATCCACTCCTCTGTCTCTGTTCTGAAAGGGGCAGTCATCCCATCAGAGTCAACACAGCATGGCACATCAAATTGAGGCAGAACCAAGTTCCTCTTCTGCATCAATGTTGGTCAAGGCAATCCAGCATGGGTAAGATTCCAAAAAGCTACCTCAAGTGCAAGGCACTGGTCCTAATTCCACTACTAGGAGCCCCACAGATAGACAAAGCTACATAACTATCAGACACATACAGAGAGCCTACACAGTCCCATGCTGTTCCTTAGCTGTCATTCAGAGACCAGAATCTGTGAGCTCCCAGGAGTTCAGGTCAGCTGTCTCTGTGGATTCCCCTGTCATGACCTTGACACCCTTGGCTTCTACAATCCCTCCTCCCTCTCTTCAACAGGACTTACTGAGCTCAGCTCAGTGTTTGGCTGTGGATCTCTGCATCTGCTTCCATCAGTTACTGGGTGAAGGCTCTCTGATGGCTATTAGGGTAGTCACTAATCTGATTACAGAAGGCCAGTTCAGGTGTCCTCTCTGCTATTGCTGGGAGTCTTAGCTGGGGTAATCCTTGTAGATTTCTGGGAGTTTCTCTGGCACCAGGTTTCTCTCTGATCCCAAAATTGCCCCCCTCATCATGACATCTCTTTCATTACTTTCCTCTTCTCTTCCACTCCCAAACTGCCCAACCCAATCCCTGACATCCCTATCCCCTATCTTCCTCTTCCCTGGCCCCAGTTTACCCGGGAGATCTCTTCTAGTTCTTCTTCCCAGGCAAATCCATGAGCCTCTTTGGGGCTACAGATTGTAGCCTGGTTGTCCTTTACTTCGCATCTTGTATTTAGGTAGGGGTTTATAACAAGATGAAAACTTCCTCTCCCAACAAGTCACCAAGATGAGTTTGCAAGTATGCAAACAAAACAGACTCAGAGCTAACTTCTGCTTGCAAAACAGTGAAAAGGAATTTTGAATTCTCTGCTGCAAATACTGGAGATAGGGACTTAGGAACCCTGTGACTAAGGTTGAAGAAGAAACACAAGAAAGATATCAAGGAAGATGATGGCATGCCAGGCACAATTCTCTTTGCTGAAGAAATTTTATAGAAAATACATCCAAGGGGATTTCCTCAGCATAGAAACTGCCAAAGAAATCGTAGAAATAGGTATATCCAATGCATCATTTTAAGCCTTTTACAATTCTGTATGTTTATATTGAAGAGTGTATTATTTTTACCACATCCTTCCACATTTCCCAGATTATGAAATAAAAAAAATCATTCAGTTGCCCTGAACTTAACCTTTCCTACTCCTTTCCCAAGAGTGATATCAGTCTAAACAACTGTTATCTAATAATATCTGCTAGAGAATGACTCGTTTGGAAGAAGTTCAAGAGTAATCCAGCTAATACATTTCCTAACACTTCTTGAGGAACTCGCTGTTCCTTCTGCCCAGAGCTTCCATCTTCTGTGCTTACACAATTCCTTCAGGTTTTCCTAAGAATATGGTTTGTCCTTCAGGTTTTGAGAGACTAGTCTACTTAAAAATAAGCTGTGCCTTCTTGCTCTTCCCTCATCACTCTATACATTCATTTTTCTTTGTTTACTTATTTGTTCATTTTACTTCTTTGTTATCTGTTTCCTCAAACTGTGAGAGTAGAAAATTACTGTTATTCTCACCACAAAATCTCAATGCTGGAGGAATAAGACTTTATTGAATGAATTGTTGGAGCAGTCTGAGATTGTTGCTTACTACTTCCAAATAAAAATCCTGAGCATTCTGATTTAGTGTTTATCTATTATGTGAGCTTTTAGGAGAAACTCAAGTGTCAAACATTTGAGGATAGTGCTGTGCTGAATGTGAGGTAAAGTATATGTATTCCATTTTCAAGCTGATTTGATAAGCAAGATGAACAACTGCTATTCTTTGAATGAAATATGTCCCCCAGACCAGTGTGTTTTTAGCACTTGCATTGTAGCCATTTGGAAGGTTGTAGAACCTTAGGATATGGAGCTTCCATTAAAGCACTGGACCACTGCTGCAGGTGTTGAGGGTTTATAGACTGACTCAACTTCCTGTTCACTCTATGTAGGAGAACACGACTAAAATAACACCACACTAGCTCAAAATTGGGTCTAATGAAGGGTTCTTTATTTAGGGGGGACTCACAGATCACAGTCCTCTGCAGGAATGGGCAACAGGAACCAAATTCAGCAGCCAGGTGAGAGAGGAGAAAGCAAGCACACAAGCCTTATGGCTGCATTTAGAGTATAAGAGACCATGCTCAAGTGGGCTGGTATATTAAAGGCTATTGGCTAAAGGAGTTCCCACGGCAACTCTACACTTTCTGGATGTGGTTCCCGTCACCATGTCAACTGTTATGTATTTTCCATCATGATGGACTATGCACTCCTCTAAGTTTGTAAGGCAAAAGAAACCCTTGCTCCTTTAAGCTGCTTCTTTCGGTCAGTGTTTTACAATAGCAGCAATAAATTAACTAGACACATGGGCATAAAAACATCAGGACATTGAATGAAAAGGTAAATATGAATATGTAGAGGTGTCAAGAAGTGTCCACATGACAGAAACTTAAGCCATTTAAATACTAAGGTAAGTACGATCACATAAGTCTCAGGCAGTTGTTACTTGCATAATTAATTTACCTTAGCATTTGAGGCTTATAAGGAGCTGCCTTTTTCAATGTGTCATCACATCAGCACACAGAAATTGTTCAATAGATTTTTGTTGTAGAAGTGAAATCCCACCAGACATGTAGTGACATCAGAAAAGAGCCCTAGTGTGGGGAGTGCTATTAACTAGATGTTAGACATGTTATTTAGTCTGACTTTGCTAGGCTTTGGTGTCTTTATGCATAAAATGAAAGTTCTGGACTTCATAATTAAGTTCTTTCAAGCTATAAAATATTCTATAATTTTAACTGTATATATAAGAGTGGAGGCATGCACACACTTTCATCTAATGGAAATAAAGATATTCTTCTTTAAAATTTCCTTTGCAAATGTATTTTGGTTAATATAGCTGCCATCAATTTGGCTTATAAAATAGTGTTTTCAATGATCTTTTAGCATGATAGATTAACTTTTATGTTCCTAAAGCCATTTCCTCTGAATGCTGCTGAATTCACACTTCACTAATGGCAAGGATCCGATTAGAACTAATTTCACAGTGATTCTTTGACATTTTCAAATGTAGAAATGTGTGTGCTTTTTTGAATAAAAGTCAGAGCATATCATAAATTCTAAAAGTTACTATTAAAGTTCAGTCAAATATTGGACCGTAATTACGAGAGTAAAAGTGCCTGAAATACTAAACTCTTACAGAGGAGATTCCTATAATCTCCTCTGTCTTACCCTTCCCTGTATTTCTCTCTTCTCGTATCGATGGGATCTCTGTTCCTAGATTTTGGTACTATACGTCAGATTCTTTGGGAATTTTCAGCTTTGTTATTTAACTGGACTTGAAATTAAACAAGCTCGTACTGTCTAATAATATAGATCACCATTTTTGTCCATCAAGTAGCAAGATAGGGCAGAATCTTGATCCAGTGTACAGCATCTACAGGGGAAGGAACAGAAGTTCTAAATGATCTCTTACTGAACAAATAAAAGAGAACAGCCTTGTGTATAAAGGGCAGATGAAAACGCTTGCATGCTGAATTGTCTAGGTAATAATTCTGTTTGTATTATGATCACACTGCAGAAACATTGCACCAAAGACAGTTTTTAATGTAGGCAAAATTTAAGGTAGTAGACAATAGGTCAGGCAGATTATTATTCATAATGTGGATTTCCCCTGTGCAATCACCTGAGGACCCAAAGAGAATAAACAATGATCCCCAAAAGAAATCCTTACCCTAGGATTTTCTATGGGCTCAAGACAGCATCAGCTGCTAGAATTCATCCCTGCTTTGTGTACTCTGAGCTTAGTAGTATTTATAATCACAGGAATGTATGCTTAAAAGTGTCTTCCCTCCATGTATATATGTGAGAACTCAGAAATTGAAGGTAATTGACAGCACATGCTTATTGAGTAATAATTTTCTCTGAGATTCAAACCTTGCATTTTGGAGAGACGCTCATTAAAACACAGAATGTTCTAAGGAGAAGTCAAACATTTCAACCCCAAAGGAAATTTCATAAGCTCATGAATAAAGGTACTTTATTCAGGAAGTTCCTAAAACTGACCAGACTTAGTAGAGCCCTCATTCTTGAAGCTCATGTGCGCTGTATGAACTTCTTCAGTCAGTAGCCTTTAAGCTACCAGCCCATTTGGGCGTAGCCTCCTATGCTTTGATGCCAACATAAAGCATGTACTCTCACTCTCTCCCAGCTTCTGGATTTGGTTCCTACTCCCTGTTTGTGCAGAAGACTGCGATCTGTGAGTCTACCCCTAAATAAAGAACTCTTCATTATACTTAATTCTGAAATAGTGTGGGATTGTTTTGTAACTTCAATCTTCACAAGTGAGCAATAAGGACTATAGAAAGATACTCTCAGACCAGCTGAGATGTTGAGAAGAGGCTCAGACGATGGAGTCACCTGGAAAGAACAGTGTTTAAACTGAGAAGCTGTCTTCACTTTGTTCAGTGTGCTCTAGGTACCTAGGCTTTGTTGTTATCTATGTTGTAGTGGGCTTTGGTGATGAAGTTCTCTTTGAACCATTTTTGCTTCTGTAAGTAGCCTCTCATCTGTATTTTGTAAGTAAGCCCAATAAAACTCACTGACTCACCAAGTCTGACTTCAGTGGTGTCCTTATTATCATTGGTCATTGGCTCCTTATATGTAGTTAGATATATTTGTTCATGTCTCCCAAGGAACAGGAAATAGTAGCACACAACAGCGTGGTCTGGTTGCCTTAGCCCTTTTGTGGATGAGAATCACTGCCACAAATGAGATGAATGCTAAAGCTAGACTCTCTGCCTAGAAAAATCAGTCTACATGTGCATCCATTGAATATGTTGCATATATATTTATGCAAGGTGATTGAGGATTAAGAATCTTTGTTTTGAGTTTAAATGTCAAACAGATTTGTTTCTAAATAAAATGCAATGTGACCTACTTGGCTGGAGGTCTTATTAATTGCTACTCAGATTTCAGGTATGAATCAAAGGCCACAAGTGGAGTGGGCAGAGAAGAATATTATTTATGCTCCAAGGCTTTTGAAAGTACTTGAGAAAAACATTGCTCCTGTTGATATGCATTTCAAAGATACTAAAATTTCAAAATACTTATGTATCCCAAGGCACTTTGCTCACCAACTTAGGATATACAGGCAGAGAGTGAGTTTGCAGAAAGGGCTTTCATCTGACCATACAATCAGCACAGCGGCTTTCCCAAACACACCCACAAAACTGGCTCTGGAAAGATAGTGTGAAAATGGTAGATATGAGTTCATGACAGATGGTCACTGGTATCAATCCCCAACTATTGATGGAAATTGTATAAATTTCTCTTAGAATCTAGACTACATCTACTCATTATTTTTTCAATACTTGCTGTATAATTCTTTCTTTCCAGGTGTTTTTATGGATATTTTGCAGTTAATATATTCTAGAATTCTAGAGTTAATTTTCCAAATGTTTATATATGTCCCATGAATATGAATGAAAATTACTTCTGTGGGTTAGTACGAAAAAGACTCAGGTTTATCAGCAATTTAGTAAAATTTTATAAAACAACTTTCAATTAATATAAAACACCACAAAAAATCAAGGGTGTCAAATGTTGAATTTAAAAGATCAGAGATTGTCAGTTAAATCGCTTTGGCGGGTTAACTCACTTTTTTGGAATATATAAATGTTTTATCTTTTCATCTGCATGCATATATTTAAACCTTTTATTAAATCACTGTAATCTAATTTCATGGTGTATTGGTACCAAATGTATTCAAAGTCCTTCAAGCCAAGAATTGTAAACTGTGAAATGGAAAATATTATTCCGGCATGAGTAAATATTTTGTATATGGTTAATACTAGGCAAGATTCAGGCATGTATACCTAAGGAGGCAGAATTCTTGTGGGTAATTATTGCTGGAAATGGGTAAGTAAGTAATAATATGAAATTCTGCTTATAACAAACTGGTTTGGCTACCTTTATGTGTGAACTCAACTGGGCAATGTGTCAACCAATTATTTGGTCAAAATTTTATTGTGGATGTTTCTCTGAGGTTGTTTTCTGAGTGAATGAATGACTAGACATAGTGCAGCAAATTGTCCACTCCAGCGGGCTGACTTTGTCACTTGAATCCTTGACCTGAGTGGAAACAGTTAGAACTCACTTTTAAAATTTCTTAAATTACACTTAAAACTAAAAATCTTGGTTAAAAAAAGTTTAACAATAATCTAGGGATGGGATTGACCTGATCAAATTTGAAATAATGCACTACATTAAGATTATTAAGTTGGTGCTATCCACACCAAAAAGAAAAAAAAATTAAGCTAGAAAGAGTTTTACAACATTTATAGGAAAGGAAATATGCCAGAAAACTAAGAAACTATTTTTGTTAGGATGATTTTTGTGGCAATCAAATAATTTGGAGGCTTTTACGATTTCTGCTGCCTTACATCATCATGAAGCAAAACAAAGCATGGATAAAACAAGCCATTCACATTCTTTCTATAATTTATAAAAATTATACACGATTTGAACCTGATGGTGAGATGAGCATATGAAATGACATTCTACTACATGTAACAATTATATTAGATTAACAGGAAATACAATTAGTGCACTGTCTGGAAACAAAGCCAAGGGAAGCATTCAAGGATGTGGGCGTTGACTGTTATCGGCTGGCACATATTTGACAGCAGCTACTTACTTGCTTTTGTTCTACTTGCGAATACTAATTCACATTAATCAGTTTGAAAATTACCATTTGTCTCAAATGGAAAAAAAAGAATTTTTTTTGATTTTTTGAGGGACTATTAAATATCAGGTCAAGTTATATAACATTTTAAATGAAAAACAACACTTACTTTAAAGATTTAAACTGCAAGACACATATCAACTCGGGACTTGTTTTCTAGCATTATTTAAGTTAGTCCATTTATAAATATCATCTCATATAAATATCATCAATCCAAGGGGTCATCTCTTTGATAAAGATTTCTAAGTGACTTCTGAAAATGAAGCTGTAAAGAGGCCAAGGTTAAGCAGCAATTCAAAGAGTGAGATGAAACTACAGTCACTGTCGTTTAGACTTCAGACCTATGGTGCTACCCACCAGCATATTATAACTTATGAGATTTCAACTGTGAAATAATAATTTTCTTTGGATCCTCTTTTAAGCTTATGAATGGATCAGTTAAAGTATGTCAAGAGATTGCCAGGCATGCCATTCAAATCTATTATATTTAGAAACTAATTTTCTATGTGAATTGAGACTTTTTTTATAAATGTCAACCAAAATAAATTATAGAAATTATTGAATGTGGAGTTTGAGCTAGTATGACTCATTCAAAATGGCAATTTAAAAATTTATAGAAACAGTGTCAGTGTCCCTATTTAAGTGGTTTCTATGAAGAGATTGTCTTAAATATAAACTTACATATTATGATTGTACTAAAGTTAACCCTTTCACATCCTCTTTTTATCAGTTCAAGGTTTCATTGAAGGGGAACAGAGTTACAGGAAGCAAATATTTAATTAGGAATACTTCTGTTTTATGTTATTTTCATAGTAACAACTGATAATAACCAGAAACTATCTCGAATCCAAGACTTTAGAATCAGTCCTAGGTTTTTAGTAATGATTCATGGGCCCAACCAAAATTGTCACTTCAGTACATTAAAAAAATAAGTAATTGCAGTTTTGAAACTATGAAAATAAGCGTGAGTCCTTTTGTGAGAAAGCAAAGGCTTCGTTTTACAGGGTGAAGGCATGAATGTTTTGTGGTAATGTTGCAAAGTATCAGAAACCGTTATTGTCGTTTTTTATAATTATAGTTTCCTATTGAGAGTGATGTTCTGCAGACATCAAGGAGAGACCCAACTTTCAGACATTTTTCTCACTCTATAGACTTTGTTCCTGATGTACTCTCATCCATATTATGATGAATTCATCACTCTTAATACAGATACAAGCAATGTCTATTGCAAATACAGCTTATTTCCTTTAGTTCAGTCATTTACAGTAAGGGCATGTTGATTCTTATACTTTTCTTAGCCTTGGAGGAGATAATTTTCTTGTCTTTCATTTGCATAGAGCAGAAGAATTTATAAATTCTTAAAATTCTGCCTTTTTCACTGTAGCGTTTTATCAAAATAAAAGTTCCACATTAATAGGATGCATCAAATTCAAAAAAGCCAAGTATGCATAATTTCTTATGTTCCTAATCCTGCATGGCCAATTTTCCTTTTAACTATCTTAGAATTATCTGTGACCAGAATATGCAGAACATCAATTTGCAATGGCTTGTAAACACAGGTCTACATGTTGTGGAATAATATTTTCATGTGCAGCAAATCAGAACAAACATGTCAGATCCTGACACTGTCATATTCAGATGCCCTTCACCTCCAAGAATAAGAAATCTACAATTTAAAAAAAAAACTGAGTTGATAAATGACAGAAACTGACAAGCATCAGCTTCAGATACTATTTTCTATTTCAAACTTACTGTCCCTGTGAGAAAATGTCTTGAGAGTTATAATTCATCTTATTTACATGTGCATATTAGTACTAAGGTATCATTTAACATTTACATCTGTTTCTAGTAATTTAGCCAATGGGTAATGTTTACTGAGACTGAAGAATTTATGAATAAGGTATTGAGGTATCTGCTGTGAGGAAGATAGAAGGTACACTTGGGATTCCATGCTGCCGTGTAGACTTATTGGCTGAATGAGCTTTAACAAGGTTCTTAGACCTCTAAGTTTGACTTTGCTCATATGCGATGTGAGAATTTTAAGCAACCCCCCACTTAAGCATTTCATTTTACGTATTACTACTGCTATGCTCTCATTTCATCAGTGTTGTCTCTCAATGGCTTCTGAAAGGGGTGACTCATGTGTTCCCACAAACTCAATGACAGCCTTGGCTACTTGAGATGTACCTCCTTGGAACCAAACGTGCTGTAAGTATGAAATATGCACTGTATTTTAAAGATATGTCATTAATATCTCACTCAGTAAGTGTTTATATTAATCAAATATTGAGGTGGCACTCTTGTATAAACCATGAAGAGCTCTGTTCTAGAGAGGTGAAAATTGAGTAAATCAAAAAATTTAATGAAGTGTCCAAATTATATAAGGAAAAGGTTGCATGAAGATTTTTATACTTTAGATCTTTTGAGGAAAGGACTTTTACTACACCTTTGTACAAAACAAATCATGACAGCTAGCATTCAAGTTCCTTTGAGTCATAAAGTAAAAAAAAATGGTAATTGAATAAGAGAGTAACCATACTGTGATGTTTGCTTACACAAAATATCAGTATGAGGCAACACTCAAGTGTACCCTTCCCACAGCTATTGGAGTTCTGTGTCTCCCTGAACAACCTAAGATTTATTGAGGTCTTGACCAGTCAAGTTACTCTATCTAGACCTCTCTACAAAAAGTCATTTTTGTAGAAGCGGAGTGACAAGTGGAGCAGTTAGCATTGGCCTGTCTGACCAAGCTCCCACTCTTAGAAAGCTTAGTTTGCAAAGCTAAGGCTAGCCTCACCATATCTACCAGTCTTGATCTAGACTAGTCTGAACTGAAACTTTCAACAGACCCCAAGCTGTCGTCAAATTTATGACCATCTTCATGCCTCAGCCACCAGAGCCCTGGAATTATGGTTATTATAGACATATTTTAAGGTCAACAGAAATGCTAAAGGATGACCCCAGTCTCAAATAGTATGGTAGAGCTAAGAACATTTATTAGTATTTCTGCATGCATGCAAGGTCGTTCACCTGTACAAAATGGCAGGCGACAACCCTGAGAGGAGTGTGCAGGCTTCTTTAAGCGCAGCTAGGGGAATTTCAGGAACAGTTGGGTCATCTCCAATATGATTGGCTAAACAAGCTGCAATTACATTAGTACATTTTTAATTGGCTGAGTTTTTATCTTTGGACATACTTGGGTAAGTTTTAAGGGGATTTGCAGGAACTGTCTTTGAGGCATTGTGGGGCTGACTCAGACCTTGTTCCAGCTCTTCCCTTCATCCTTGAAAGCAATTTGTTGATAAATGGCCCTTTTTTGGGAGAAACACCTGTTTGCCCCTCTCAGAGGAATGAAACCTAAATTCAGTTGTAAAAATAAGAAAGCATAAACCCTTCAATATCAGTTTTCTTCCTAAAATCATAACATTCCTTATAGACTCTAAGAGAAAGCTAGAAGCCTCAGGTCCTGACTTAATATTTACATTGTTACATGCAACTGTTTTTTTTTTATCTTCTACAGCTTATTGTGTAGGGATCCCTTCACTGTTTGTCTGTGACAGCTCAACTACACCTGGCTTACTCATATATCCATGATAGTAAGAGCTTGCGGAAAAATGTTTATTTTGCTACTCATCAGCCTAATGAAGCATGACCACCTTTTCTGTCAGTTTTCATAGGGTTTACATTTTAGTGAAGACGTAAAAAATAAGTTAGTGTTATATGACGCTATTACTGAGAAAATGCTAGCAAATATCTGCTCAGCCAGGTAGGGAACCAGCAACAGGGCAAAGAAGGAAATCACCAAATTCCAACTTGGTGAAACAATGGGTTTTGTTGGGGTTAGTTATAAAAACATGAGTGAGGGATTATTTACAGAAGCAGAAATAACTCAAAGACAACCGCACCAACGATAGTTAACCTTACTGTGACTGGAATTTTAGATTGCACGTTTTTGGGTAGCTGCCCGCAGTGGGACATGTCCCAGGTGGCATAGGCCGTCTGAGCCTGTCCCTAGTTTGACTAGTCTCTGCCTGTTCTAGATAAGTGAGGCACTCTGAGTATGTCTCTTAGCTGTCCTTTCTGCTTACATCAGCATAGGGAAAGAGGGGCTTGGTGTATCTGTCAAGTTTCAGGACTTCCTGGAACCTTTGAGTTGTCTACTTCCTGACCTTAACATGCTTTGTAGCAGAATGGAATGCCTCACCTTTTAGAACATCCTGTGTCTTAACAAACTTCCTCAAAAGATGGAATTTTGATCCTGGATGAAACTACTACACAGTAGATAGTTATCTTAAATACATTGTAATTGATAGTTGTAACTATGACAAACACATATTAAAGAGTAGTGATGGATATGGATAACAGTGGTTTGGCTTTTGAATGGGTGGTGTTATGACTTGCACGTGTTGGGAAGCTCCACCCAGCCCTACTCTTCCCATTCCAGACCCTGCCCATGAGAAAGCCTGCCATCTGCAGCTCCTCTCCTAAAGATCATCTACAGACTATTTTTTTTTATTTTTTGAATTTATTTAAAATAAAAGCTATCTTTTCTCATTTTACATGCCAAATCAATTACCCACTCCCTCCCTTCCCCGTGATCCCTCCACCTTTCCCCTCCCATCTCCCATTCCAACTTCCCATCCACTCCTCAGAGAGGGTAAGGCTTCCCAAGGGGAGTCAGCAAAGTCTCGCACATTGCTTTGAGGCAGGATCAAGGCCCTGCCCACTATATCTAGGCTGAGAAAAGTATCCCTCCAGAGAGAATGGGTTTCATAAAGCTAGAACAAGCAGTAGGGGTAAATTCTGACCTCACTGCCAGTGGTCCCACAGTCTGCCCCAGCCATACAACTCTCACCCATATTCAGAGGGCCTAGTTTGGTCCTATGCTGGTTCCCTCACTGTCAGGACAGAGTAGGTGGGCTTTGATCAGTTCAGGTAAGCTGTTTCAGTGAATATCCCCGTTATGGTCTTGACCTCTTTGCTCGTATTCTCACTCCTCCCTCTCTTTGACTGGACTTTGGGAGCTCAGCCCAATGATCCACTGTGGTTCTCTGCATCTGCTTCAATCAATTGCTGATATTGGTTCTACAGTGACAGTTAAGATAGACATCAATTCATCTATAGACTATTTGAGGCCTGGTCCGTAGATCTGCCTTGTGCTCGTGTGTTCCTTCTTCAGCCTTCCTGAGAGTCACCTGGGTGAGCTCTGCTTTGCATTTCCCTGGATGCTAAATCTGTATTGATGGATTCAGTCTGATTTGGCTGATTGCATGAGCAGCAGAGGAACCCAATAACGAGGGAACCAATACATATCAGTGTATTTGTCTCCTCCCAGATTCACATAGTGAAATATAATCGCCAGTGTGATGCTAAATGTGTCATCTTCAGGACATAATCAGGACACAAGGACAGAGTTTTCATAAACAGTAGTATATCCTCATAAGAGAGCGATTTCACTTCTTTCTCCTTGTCAGGCCACAGGCCACATTATCTATGACCAGAAGGAAGGTTACCAGATAAAATCTGGATCTAGTTTTTAGACCATCTAGTCCCCAGTTTTGTGAAAACAATATTTTTTCATCCTTTAGATTTTTTTAAATTAAAAATTGGATTTACTCAACTTTTATCCTTATGAATATTTTGTCTGCATGTATGCATATGAACCATATAGTTGCCTTGTGCCCTCAGACTTCAGAAGGGAATGTGGAATCACCTGAAATTGGATTTACAAATGGTTGTAAGCCATTCTATGGGTCTTGGGAATCTCGGCAAGAACAAAAAAACTCTTTTAGCCATATCTCTAACTCCATTTTATAAAACTCTTATAGTAACTGATGGCAAAGAAAACAGACAAAGTACAAAAGGACACACTATGATTCACTGTAGTAGGGACTGGGATTATGCTGGTGTAATAAAGCAGTTGAGTAGGTTCTGCTCTGAGATCCATGACTTCTCTATCCCTGTGTTTTCAGTACCAGGCATGATTTTTCTCTTGCTGGGACTTAAGTTCAACTAGAGGGCTGTTTGCTACTGCCAAGAAAAATATATCACTATTATACCCTTAGTGTTATCAGGCCACCCTGGTAGGTTTTGTGGTTCACAGGTGTTATAGATGGGTGGAGATACTGGTTCTTCCCTCCATTTGAAGATGCTAATGTTCAGGGAGGAGACTGTCAGGTCAGATCCAGTTCACGCCCTCTGCGTCCTGCTTCCAAAGTTCCTGATGTCTTCAGCAATAGGAATGTATTTTTGACCCCTTGGGAGAAAATATTTTGAGAGTCTTCGGACAATCTTGCTAAAAAAAAAAAAAAAAAGGAGCCTCTCATGTCTAGTGTTAGGGTTTTGTGCAGATTGTATTTAAATTATATGTGCTCATGTATACACCCCATACACCAACCTGCCCACTCCATATATATAATATATGTGTGTGTTATAAGAAATTTTAGGCAGACAGATAATAACATATTCCTTATGTGTCTTTCAGACAGGTCACATGGGCCTATAAAAAGAGGCACAAGCATTTTCTAAGGTCTATCCTGAACCTTTCATATTTCCTCTGAAATTACTCCCTCATTAAATGTATCTCTTTTGTTCCTTCAGTCATTATTTGGCACAGACAGTTGTTATAACCATGTCCACAAGCATAGTTCCTTTGAGTTCTAATCTATCATCTTCAAATACCTGCTGAGCAAGTTGTCTTTTTATATCTCTTTCATTATGTTTTCTGGCTGCTGGCCTGAGAGTCCAAATTAGATTCAAGATTATCTCTATGTACCTGGAGAGCTAACAGGTCAAGCTTGCTAGGGATAACTATGAAAATAAAACAAATTTAGTGGCTTATAAGGCATAAACAAGTAGTGAACCCATCTCTATAAAGTTCAAAAAACATGAGGAAAATTTCTAGAAACCAAGCGATGAGCTTCGCTTGAACACTGCAACCTTTGATCGTGACCATCTTGTTTAAATCCAGAGCAGAAGGAATGAAGGGAACTTTTAAGCAGTTATTTGAACAAGAAAGCAAAATTTGTTTTGAATTAATGTGCTGCAGGTGACTATTGATATGTTTGTGTTTTCATGAAAGCAGCATGTACTCAATTATTCTGAGGTTTATGTCTGCTCAGATTTTCCTCTGAGATGTTGTTCTTTGGAGTCATACCAACTATATTTTGACTAGCATTAAGTGCTGGTATGTTGAAATATATCCCATTCCTCTAATCTTGCCTTTCCCATTTGGATCTACTGATGCCCTTCAATTCAGAAGAAGTTGCACATATATTATTATTATTATTATTATTATTATTATTATTATTATTATTTTCATTTCCAACTGTGAAGAGCTTGGAATGACACCAAATTCATAGATCCAAAACCAGAAGTTTCAATCTTGATCTTCCTCACATCTAACAAGACATGGATTCTAACGGTTCAGATGCATTCCTTGAATAGGAACTAAAGCCGCAAAACAATCCCACACCAGTTTTGATTAAAAGGGATTATTTATTGGAGGGAAGAAAACTTACAGAACACTGTCCTACACCACAGTCCTCTCGTGGCAAACAGGAAACAGAGAGTCCTAGCAGTCAGAACGGGAGCCGGAAGCAAGAGAGGGAATGGAGGGCTGCCGCGGCTTTTTAAAATGAAAGAAACCACACCCCATTGGGCTGGTATCTTAAAGGCTGAAGGAGCAGAAGAAGCTCCCGCAGCAAGGAACCTCACAATTTCCTGGAAAGTCTGTCATGCCTTCAGAGAACTAAAGGAAGCTTCATTAAGGCCATCAGAAGGCCCTTGAGCCATAACCACTTGTCATTGGCGTCTTGTATCCTTGAAGAACAAGCCTATATGTTTTCTCAGTGGTCTCTAGAACTGAAGAGGAAGCCTTGGTGAGACTTCAACATGCATACTGATTTCAGAACGCTCAGATAAGCTTTTGTTGAATTTCCTTCCCTGTGTGTGGTCTAGGGGGCTACTCCTTTAAACGATCAGCATTATGTCTTTCTCAAACCAATAAAATCTTATACAGTATTTTTCCTAGATAAATTTTATTGAAACGTGACCCAAGATAAAATCCTGTTCCATCAGAAATACCTTTATGAATTGTGATGTAACATACATTTTAAGTGTGGCAATTAAACAATTAGAAAACTATAGGATTTAATCATAGCTGTATATTTCGATAAGTATATTATCAAATAGTATATGTAATGCTTTTTTTCTTAATTTGAAGTATGTTATTGGAAATTATTTTTCTTGGCAAAAAACCTGAACCACTGATTAACAATGGATTGGAAAAGTATATATTACTTGTATATAGTGAATCCATTTAATTCAAGATGATAATTTGTTTTCAATGGCCCGCATAAGTCACATTTTAATAACTTCTATGACTTTTAGTATAATTAATTAATTAAACTCACTAGTAAGTATTTTTTTAAATAGAATTTACTCCCTGGTTGTATGCTACAGAATTGTTTTACTTTTGTTAAATATATTATTATAACATTTTCCTCCTTTCCTGTACTTTAGTACTTTTCTAATTATTTATGATTCCCTGAAAAATTGCTGATTAATTGTAGTACTATTAATAAAATCTCAGAGACAAAAATTGGAGTTCAACTTGAAGGTCAGAAAAACAAAAGAGTCTGTCACTGGCTCTTACCTCTATCTCAGTTCAAAATGATGATCCTGCCTCCAGAAATTTTAGAATGAGACTGTGTCTGAGAGCTGTCTCCTCCCATCTTACATGCCTATCTAGTTGTGGGATTAAAAACAAGCACCACTTCTACCTGGTTTCTATGGCAAACTAGTGTGGCTACTGGGATTAAAGGTGTGTGTCACCACTACCTGGTATGGAAGACTGATCAGTGTGATTGTTTTACTCTCTGCACTTCAGGCAAGTATTACTTATTAAAATACAAATGAATTATCACTACAATTAATACTGAAATTTTATTTAAAATTTGTCCTAATAACATGGAACATAATTCATCTGGGAAAACTACAAAATCATTTTAAAGAAGAATTGCTTTCTGCACAATGTCACATTTCTTGGGCTTCAATAATTTCCACCAACATGATTTTCCTATCTTTGATAGAGATTTAGGAATGAAATAATAGTTGAATAGTATAAATTTGTCTTTGCTTTTAAAGTGAAACTTTGAATACTCAAGTATGTTTTCTGTGAATAGAACTTCAAAATTCTATTTTCTTATCTTTAGCTTTTTTTGGTGAGCCACACTACAGTCTTGTTATTGATTTTTAAAAATATTCTTATATTTCCCCTTAGCTTTAAAATATGCAATTTTTGTCTCTTTTGTTCATGTTCTCCCTCAAAGAATGAATCAAGTGCTTTTTGTTCCTTTCATGGTTCGGTGATGCCGCGGCCATGAAATGCGTGCTGTCATCGCTCCTTATTTCTGTATCTATGAATTCTTATGGAGAAATAGTTAGGATGTGAGATGGATGAAGAGAGAGGGAAAGAGTGAAAGAAATGACAGACAGACAGATCTTTGTCATCAAAGCTGCAACTTCCATTAAAAATTATATCAGATCATCATTTTTGAATTAGCAATAATCAAGCCCTAGATACTCCTCATGGACAGTGATACTCTCACTGCACAAAGCTTGGAACTTCATTTGTTATTCTGTCCTCCTTATTTTTCAAGGAAAAAGAACTCACATCCTTAGTGTACAATAGAATTTTTTATTGTAAAGATTAGAAGCACTTTATTTTGAAAGCACTTTTTTGAGTTTTTTTTCAGATTATTTTCTACAAAAAAAAATGAAAAATTGTGTTACAGTTACTAAATAGAAATGGATTTCACTCATTATCTGACAACAGAACAATGACCTCCCAAAGGGTTAGAGACATTATTTATATAATAATAATAAGATCAACAAACTGACATAGTTCTGTATTACTTAGGAATACCAGGGAGACCAAGAAAGATGAGGTCATGATGAAGTGGGGGGCATTCAATCTCCTCAGGACTGTTTCACTCTACAGATAAAACACGGGGAGTCAAAGTATGTAATGGTAAGAGCACAGCAACTTCGAAATGGCTGTAGGAATTTTTCCCTCCCAAAATTGCAATGACTTTTGCATACATTTCTGTTTTTCTCAAGTTATCATAGTCTTTGCCAGTTTCAGAATTCCTCTTCCCCACTAAATGATACATTTTCCTAAAGTCAGGCCTGTGTCTAAGGGAATGGCACATTTATGAAGTCTCATAAACTTTCTAAATATTTTTCTTGAGGTGGACGGTCAAAGGAGTGCATTTGTTTGTCAAAATATTGAGATGTCTAAAGTGGTTCACACACCCAGGAACAGTTTTTATTGGAATATAAAGGGGTCAGGGATAGTCTATATAAGAACCAAGGTGCTGGCATACAAAACTGTGGAAGAGGATATGTAACCTATAAACAAGTAGAAAACTAATGAATTCAGGAATGAAACTGAATTTTCTCATGTATCCAATAAATAAGTTGTGGGAATACAAAAACTAAAGGGAATGGATCGACTACCAACGAATTTGAGCAATTGATAAACTACTAAACAATTAACACTATGTTCATTTTTAAAAATTAATTGATAGTTTTCCTACTTTATTTCCCCGCTTTTTCTTTTCTTTTTTTTGTTTGTTTTTGTTTGTTTTGTAACAGCCCAGGCTATCCTGAAACTTGCTTTGTACACCAGGCTGGCCTTGAACACACAGAGATCCTCCTGCCTGTGCCTCTCAAGTGCTGGAATTAAAGACTTACGCCACCACCACCTAGCTCTTTCCCCACTCTTATTCCTGCTTTTATCTTTCTTTGTAAATAAATGTAATTTTCTTAAAAATAGAAAAAAATACTAGCTTATGCTCACCGTGGAAGAGAAAGGATAAAATATTTTCACTCACGTGACTTGAATCATTTACATCCCAGATACTCAGAAGGAGAATTTACCAAGTAGGTTCGAGTCACTCCCCTGAGGGATTCTTGTCATTCATTTTGTTTGTTCTAGAATACTAGCCATTCTGTTATCAAAGGGCACTGTGACATTCTATTATGTTTCTAAAGAAAATGTTATATGTTATGTGTAGAATATGGAACTGAGCCCACACTGTTATTTACCAACGATCAGACACAGCGTAGTGATACTGCTGTTTTATAGAACTTTGTACAAGGCTGCTTTGCAGTTTGGTTGAATTTAATGGGATAAGACATTCATTTGCATTGTGGTTGACAAAACTAAGCTCTCAATGTATTAACTGTATTTAGATTGAAAAAGAAACCATATACACCACATTAGTATTCTCCAATTTGGGCTGGAAATTAGAGAAAGTGCTCGTTATAAGTTTCATCCCTGAAATTTCTTAAACCTCTTTAATGCATTTGTCCTCTACACCAGGCAGAAATGAGTATATAGAGTTTTAAATCATGTTCATCTCCTCAAAACACTTTAAAATATCCTTACATATGCTTACTAAGTACTGGCAAGTATTTTTCTTATAATATGTAATTTGAGAATAGCCATTATAAATCACTTGAAGACATTTCTCCGGGAAACAGCTTGAAGTATACATCCTGTTGTTTCTTATGCTTCTGATCCTCTATTTTGATTTTGATTATTAACCAGCTCCATTTCCAGTGATCAAACCTTACTGTAACCGTGTCCAAGGTCATGCAGTTTTACAGAGGACAATATTTTGCACTCAGATATTTTTGTTTTAGTGGTTAATACAAATGTATTTGTAAATTAATGATGAGTCCTGTGTATGATTTAAGTTTCAAAAGAAGCATTGCAGCATGAAGCAATGAAAAGAATACTGGAAGTGGTGTTAGAACTGACATTGGGCTCATTTGTGGGCTGAATTTCCTTGGGAAGTCCTCTGTTTTCTGCGAATATTTTTGCCATCCATACAAGGACATGTTAAAACTCATAAAATGAGTCAAAGTTTTATTTAAGAGCATCTTGGCAAAAAGTCCTTGTTCAATTCAATTTTCTACTAGTTAGTAAATACATATATAAGAAACATGAAGAGATTTTGTCCTCTGCTCTATTTCAAATTTCAATGATCATATAACTAGCATTTAGCTATGTAGACACATTTAAAAATCTATTTTCCCATTAAATGATAGTTTGAGTTTTATTTTGAAAGGCTGCTGCATTACTTCACAGAATGATTCTGATTTTATGGTTTTCCTTGGTGAGAAAAAAAAAAGTGTGCGGCTATTTTATGTATACACAACCAGTTTGAGTGCATAAAACAAAGCCTACAGCTTTATAGCACCTCTAGAGTTTTAGAGTCTTTCTGTTTCATCTGAGGGAAAAACAACCTTAACCAGTTTTTTTTTTTCCTCGTCTATATCAAGCAGTTCAGGAACTCCATAACTGTGAGTTTCTACCTTGAAGCCATATGTAAAGATCCAGCACGGACATGAGTCATATTTCCCTAGACCTGAAAAAGAAATGTACTTGAGGAGGAGGGGATTGAAGCTCCTGGAGACTGGGGTGAAGGTGTGACCCAAACAGTATCAGTTACTGTTTGTTGAGGTGACTTATTTGTGAATATGGAGGAAGCTGAGCAGGGATGTCTGTGATGTGGCCAGAGTGGGCTATAGTGGTAGACACCTAGGAGATTGATGGGAAACTGGTCTGAGCAGCCTGCTGAAGCGGGAACTCAGAGATCCCGCCCAGCTGAGGTGACCTTCAGGTGGACGCTAGGCCAACTGTGTTGCCTGCCTGCAGTCTCCTCACCCTCGAGGAAATACAGTGCTTTTTGTTCTTTTTTAAATCAACTTTTCAACTTGAAGTATTAACAGAAGTATCTAGCCTAGGGTTTAAAAATGTATTCAACACCGAAAGTCTTGAAAATATTTAATGCTACAAATAATTTTCCTGAGCCTCTGAAAAATCTTGCACTAAAAATGTCTTTTTGTTGAAGTAGTTTCTAAAATATTCGTTTCCACTTTCCCTTTTTGCTCCCAGGACAACAATTTCCCTGAACCAAAACAGCCCCTTTATTTTCTTTTTTTTTCCCCTTCGTAGTTCTGAAATAACCCATCCTGAAGACATAAACAAGCTGCCTTGCTGGCTAGCCAAGGCTGTCCTGCCACATATCTCCTCCTTCTCCACACTTCCGACTCTGAGGAGCAGTGAACACAAATCTGCACCCACAGACCCGAGAAGAGACTCGCTGCAGCTCAACACGGAGTAGGAATGAAAAACAATGGCTCAATTCCACAATATTAAATGAACTCAGAGAACAGTCTCCAAGAGAAGGGATAAATAACCTCCATAATGAAAAATTAGTTAACAGTGTTATGTAAATATTGAAGCAGCATCAATGAGGAGGTGAGCAGAAGTATTTTAAGACACCATATTATACAATGCACTGTGCACTGTTTCCTGGAGATAAGGTTTTTAAGGCATCTTTATAAGCACCGCTTCTCTGTTGTGACAGGATTATTTTTACACCTTTGGAAAGCAACTGAAAAAGAAAGCCTGGGGAAAAAAAACCCTGCCTCACAAAGCATCCATACTCAAATAGCTTCAACTCACAGAAAGAACTGATTCAAGATACAAGAATAGATTGAATATGTAAGATTACACATGCGTATGAATGATATTCTGGTTTCTACTGAAGTGCAGCCTATTCCTCTCAGTGTAATGAAATGAAATGCAAAAACAGTTAAGGATGAATTTGGGGGGTTGTTGTTCTACTGAATTTTAAATAGTCATTAAAGTTAAGTATTTCATATAATAACATCCAGAAACAATAACGTGTCCAATGGATGAAATTGAGTGACTGGATAATGTAGTTTGTAAATTAGCTAAAGGAAAGCATTCTAAGTTCAAGGAAATAGTCTTGCTACTGGCATCAAAAAATTGAACTTACCCATTAAACTTTAGAGAAAATGTTGTCAATACATTTTCTTCTTAACTCTCCTGCATTGAAAATCCAAACTTTATGAGAATTTATCTTTTTTTTTATTTTTTGAAACAGGTTGCTCTTTAGAGCTTTGGAGTCTGTCCTGATATTCACTCTATAGACCAGGCCCGGCCTCGAACTCACAGAGATTTTCCTGCCTCTGATTCTTGAGTGTTAGGATTAAAGGCAAGTGCCATGACCACCCAGTGATGACAACATATTTTATCAGATGAAATTATCTCTATTTTAAGTACATTCCTGAGAAGTGGTATCGTTTTTATTGATAATTGTGCAGAAATCACTGCAGTCATTCTAAATTCATGTTAGGCATCCGTTTTAAGAGAGGTTAATGTCTGTCACTGTGGACTCAACATATAGTGGGAAAAAAACCATAAATGATAGGAAAAAGAAAATAGAAAGAATAGAAATATCTTAAATAATCAATAGTTAATAATTAAGAACAATTAATCAAAACCTCTGTCTTAGTTGAGGTTTTATTGCTGAGAAGAGACACCATGACCATAGCAACTCTTCTAAAGGAAAACATTTAGTGTGGTGCAGACTTACAGACGTTCAGTTCATTATCATCACGATGGGGAACATGGTAGCGTGCTGAAAGACATCGTGCTGGAGCTAAGAGTATCACATCTTGCAGGCAATAGGAAGTCCACTGACACCTCACCAGCTTTCTGAGCATAAGACACCTCACAGTGAAACACTTCTTCCAACAAAGCCCAGCTCCCAATAGCTCCACTCTCTATGAGATTATGGAGGCCAATTACATGCAAAGTACCACACCCACTACATAACCACCAGCCGATTGTGTATTTCTCTATACCATTTGTAGACACTTTACAAATAATGCAGATTCCTCACTCCCCATGTTCTTTGTTTTACAGTCAGTTGCTGTATTCTTAAGAGAAGCTAATGATGTTTACTGTTATTATTCATTTGCTCAGTAAGTCACCAGAACCAACATGTATAAAGGGATAGTAGTTCTTAGAGGTTCAAATGGGCTGAATGAAGGCTGATAAACAATAGCTGGAGGAAAGACTTCAGGTTGAAATTGCTATAAAAACCAGAGCAGGTAAAAATGCAAAAAGACAGGCACAAGCTAGAACCTACAAGCTGCATTTAGTCAGATGGGGACACATGAATACAGAATGTATTTAGCAGTAGAAACTGGGCCTTTGGAAATCAAGGTCAATATAAAGTTCTTACAAAAAAGTATCAATTGTATTAGATAATTCCTGTTTCAGATATATTTATGACTTCAGACCCAAGAGCTGTTGAATCTGACTCAAATTATGAATGGCCAGGATGTGTTAAGACTGTTTGTATATGTTTTCCATCAGTATTTCCTCTTAACTCAATGGTAGTCAAACCACTAAAGAATCCTGTATACAAGAAGGATATTAGCTTTAAAAAACTCTCATCTCCTTTTACCAGAAAGATATTTATGAAAATAAGTTGCAGTGTAAATTAGTCAATAGGTAGTATATATGAGAAAAATCAGAATAAAGATAATATTTACAATGGCTAATTTTAGATGTAAACTTAGGAAGAGAAGATATCAATTGGGGGATTGCCTTCCTTCTGATTGGCCTGTGGTCATGTCTCTTGGGGACATTTTCTTGATTGCTAATTGTTGTAGGAAGACATATCACACTGTGGGTGATTTCCATCCCTCGGTACATGGGCCCTGGCTGTATAAGAAGGACCACTGACTGTAAGCTGGGGAGCAAGCTAGTTTACAGAAATTCTCTGTGCTCTCTGCTTCCATTCCTGCCTCAAGCTCCTACCCGGGCTTCTATCAGTGATGGATTTTACAGTCTTGTAAGCCAAATAAACCCTTTCCTCCCTAAATTGTTTTTGGTCATGCTATTTATTATGGCAACAGAAAGCAACCAGGAAAAGATTGGTATCTGGAGAAGGCATGTCCTACTGATTCCCTTTACAGGAGTGAGGACTGGCAGGCAGCCCCACCAGTTTGATTTCCTGTGTCATCAACCAGGAAGGTAATGGATGTGGGAGACACTTGTGAAGAACTTTCTTCTTAGAATCTCTGGAAAATTATGGCATTTGATGTTAATTATACTCAACAACCACTCTTGCTTTGTTGCCCCGTTTAACAGGGCAGACACTATCAGGAAAAGGCTGATGCAATCAATATTTCTATGAAAGAAGAGTCTCCAGGGAACACTTGAAAGCAACTATATAAATACAACAATAGTGTGGTTAAAATCTTAGCATTTCCCATAGTGTTGGTTTTTGCATTTGTCGGTGTGGAACAGAAGAAATTGCTAACTTGAAGTTCTCATATGTCAGAGGTATATAATTATTGGAAAAAAATATTCATAGAATGGGTGTAAATATTTAATATTTTGCTTTAGGTTTCATTTTAGAAGTGGGGAAACATTGTTTTTCTTATATCAGAAACATTTTACAGATATAATTTTATTGTGTGCTTGCATTTGTGCATGTCTGTGTTCATGTGTGTGCCTGCGTACATATGTGTGTGTGTCTGTGTATGTGTATGTCTGTCTGTGTGCATATAAATGCAGGTTCCTATGGAACCCAAAAGAGCATGTCATATTTCCCAGGAGCTACAATTGGTTACAGGTGATTGTAAGTCAAGTAGGGTGCTTGGAATTGAACTTTGGTCCCATGGAGAAGCAAGTGCTCTTAATTTTTGAACTATCTCTGCATCACCTGTTTTTTTTTTTAATAAAGTTAATAATTTACAATCCAACCTATGGTCACTTGCCATAGAAATCAGAGAGTTACGATTTCTGACTGGCGCCTGACTCCTGACTCAAGTCTCCTACAGTAACTGTTTGAGTAAATAAAAGTTTTCTCCTTCCTATGATGAATTTGCAGTCTAAGGTCACCTTTGCTCCAGGTATAACTTCCATTACTTGTAGTAATCAGTTTAATGGGAAGGAAAATTTCAAAATTCTGTGGAGGAAAAGAAAACAGGGTGTATGGAGAAAGCAGCAAGCAATAGTCGCCTGGGACCACAGGTGAAGGTCTCTTTTCTTCAAGTTATTATAGTTTATATGTTAATTTGTTCCGGCTATGACTATACAGTGACCTATAAATGCCTGACATTCCTAGGTTCATGGATCTTTTGTTAAAAGTCTAGTGATTGAACTGAATTACTCTTCTAAGGTGGAGGAGAAACAGTTGCAGAAAGATCAAAGGATGACATTTGCCTAACTTTTAATACTTAAACATCTTAATACTTATCCACCATGACTCACCCCAGCTTTCAGAGAGATCTGGTGTGTCAAACCCTGTACTTGCCTAGGATCACACTATGGGAATCCACTTGATTCTCATTAACATTATATGGATGCTTTGCGTGTTCATATTCAAATATAAAACTGTATGTGAGTAATAATTTTAGCGTTTCTTTATCACAGATTTTCCTTCAAAATGAAATTTAAAAAAATAGAGTATACACTTTTATTAGCCACCTATCTCATCAAAATTCTTCCATATTTATTTTTTTGAGTTTTAGGATTTTGTTCAAGTCTGATTTTATGTTAGTGGAATGAATATATATATCTATCTATATATCTATATCTATATCTATATCTGTCAACTTCCAGATACTTTTTTTGAGAACTCTTAAATATAACTAATATAGAAAAATATTTAGCTAAACAATATTGATAGATGTCATGTGTTGTCATACATGTTCACAATCCTCTTGGCAGAAACAAAATTGTGAGCTTAAAAGCAAATTGAATTACACAGCAAGTTCTAGAACAGCCTGGTCTACAAAGTGAGAAGACATGTACAAACAAAGTTGATAGGATTATGGAGCTATATGACAGTCATTGAGTGTGACTTTTTTATTATGTCCTATTACATCTCAAAATGTAGTTTCTAATTTCAATTTCTTGTTACCAAATAAATGTCTATAGTTTTTTTTTTAACTGGAAAATGACTGTAGCTAAATTGTCATTTTCCATAAAACAAAACAAAAATCCTTGGTACCTGCAGTAATAGGGAGATGTAGTACCTGGAGCTGGTGATTGATTTGCATGGGCATGTCTCTATGGACTCTAGAATTGGTATTTCTCATATGTTTCACCTGCAATAACGTTTCCAAAAATGATTTGCTAGGTGCACCAAAAGTTTTTCAAAGGACTGAGCGAGCTATGGCTGATCGCTCTCATAAAGTCTTAGCCAAGAGCTCCTCTTTTGAGCTATCTCATTACTCTTTTGGTCATGGAGATTTTTAATTTCTACAACAGGAATGCGGAGTTTCTGTGGCTCTGTTATTGCATCTCACACAGCTACAATTTTACTAGGTTTAGAACCCAGGATAACTAAGTATTTCATCTTTCATCTTTTTTCCCCTTCAAACAATTCTGGTAAATGAGATCACCTCAGAGGTTTTGTATTGGGAAAGTGGCTTCTGAAAGGAACAGACCGGTTTGCTTTTGCCTTCCGATTCATAATATGGGTATTGGAGAAATAGGTCATCTGTCTTTTCACATGACAAAAGACACACAGAACCATGAAGCATTTCTTGGCCACTTCAATCAAGCTTGCTTTTAACTTTCATGCACTGTGAATACATGAGAAAAACAACGCCCTGTTCACTAAGCTGTCCTAGTCAAGAGCTTCACTGTTTAATGTCACTGCTGAATCAGCTTCCCTGGTCTTCAGAATCCTTTGCCTGTTTCCCGGCAGATGTTACAAAGGTTTCTTTTTCTTTGTTTGTTTTTCAGAGTAAGATGTATTTTGTTGAGCATAGCATTGTGGATGTATGGCTGTGGGTACAGTACAGGCGTAGACTAAATCGGTGCTTCTGCTGTTAACATACACAGCCCCTGGATTTACAGAATCAGCATGATTCATTCATCAAAATCAAACAATTAGTGTTTACTGGTTAATGACATTTTATTTCTATATATCCTGACATGTCTTGATGGAGGAGATTGGCTGGGAATGGCATGTGATTTACCTCGATTGGAGAACTCCTTGCTAGACTATAAGAAAGCTGGCACTTTAATGCAACCCATGATTGCTTATTCTTTGCAAAAGAATCAAAGTGTCTGAGGATAATAGGATATAATAGCACTAAAATGGACTTTTGTGCAGTAAACAAAATAAAGGGATTAGAAAGTGCGATGGAAATGGAGAAAAGTGCAGTAAAAGGCTAAGCATTTATTAGCATGGGTGCAACTTCTGCCGCACTGGCTGATCAAAGCTCAGAAGAGTCCTGTGTACCTCTGCTAAGTAAAATATTACTGTCATAGCTCAAATTCACTTAGTGTTTAAAAAATATTTTCTTATCCATTTGCTTTTAAAATTTGAAACATACAATTTAATTTATTATGTCCAGCATATTTGATTGTATTTTCACATGTTAATTTTATATTTAAATATGAACTTAATTTCATTTTTGGTCAAGATAGAGTAACTGGAAGAATGACTATTTTCAACTGAAAGTAACTATAAAACTCTAATGCATGTGATGCGTATTTTATAGACCTGAACTGTAAGCCATGCAGGTCTTTGGAAGTAAAATATGTCCCAGGTTAGCTGTGACTCCCTTCCTGGGGAAAATTCACTCTCTCAGAATAAAAGGAGGAAGCTCAAGCATGCCTAAAGTCTCACTGACCTCTGCAGATGAACATCAAAGTTGAAACTCTTCAAATAGCTGGACTATGTTAAGAGAGCAATGGGGGCTAGAACTCTGCATGAAGTTCAGATTGGGTCTCAGAAGTACTGTTGCATTGGTAAGAGTTCAATCCTCAGGGCTAGAAAAGAGCACTTCAGTCACGAAAGAGAACTAAAGGAAGGCTGCAGAGGTCATGCAGGCAGTGTGTGCTCATGCTTAGGACAAGATCACTTGATGAGGCCTTGATAAACACCTCAGGAATTTCCCTGATACCCTAGAAAAGCCATTGACTAAAAAATAATGGCCATATTCCAGGATCAAAGTCAAAGCCAAATAGACCCTCTTTCACATAGAAAAAAAATCAAACATTGTAATATAAATGAAGACCCTTCTGCAATATGTTATCCAAGTTCAGAACTCAACATAATTTATAAGAAACAATATGAGTGAGGTAGATAACTAGGGGTAAGGTCAGGACTAATTGGAGAAATTGATGATGTATGAAGCTCTAACCTGAAGGGATGCAGTGTAGCCGCAGCATAGTAAGGGGTGGAGCCCTCCGGAGTAAGCTTTAATGGCAAGTGAGATCCACTCCAATATCCATAGAGTGAAGGAACCTGGAGAGACCAAGCAATACCGCAGACACAAGTTTTTCCTTGGGCTTGCTTTCCAAAAAACAATACTTGGATGATCAAGATAACCAAAACAAGGCTTTAGGGTAGAATGTACATGACAATTCTTTAAAATTTTCTGCAAACTTATATTTGCTTTGAGTTTAAAAATATTAAAAATTAAAGACATAGAAATTAAAAATATTGAGAAAAATGTAAATATTTGCTCCCATTTTTGCATAGTATTAGTATTAGATCTGACAAACATCTTGAGCTAAATGATGCCTATTCTTGGGTTTCCTTCTTGTAATATGTCATCATGTCATAAATAACAATGTACTTTCAGTGAACATGGGTTTTAATCCTATCTCTTGAAAAACAAGTTGACATTGTAGTGATAAAGTATGTATTTATATAATAATATAATAAGGCCAATAATTTATTCATGTCAGGATGTGGAAATCAATGAATTTTTTTGAACAAAATGAAGGCACAAACAATAACCACCTAAACAAAAGTACACACATGCCCCCCACAACAAAGTAAGTTGACATCCAGGAGCTTGCTGATATGTAGTGAGAAAATATGGCAAGTGCCAGGGAAGCTTTTCTTAGAGGTCTCTAAGCCTTCAGGGGATGCTGCCAAAACTTGACTCAAGTAACTGGCAGGAGGCAGAAACTCTTGAATACTTTTTGTTCCTACTCTGAGAGTCACTTTAGGTTATTGGCACACATCTTGTAGTTTCTCCTGAAGTGACCTCTGAAATCCATGGAGCCCCATGATGACCTTTCTGGATGCTTAAG
>JAQHUG010000166.1:3841954-3882486 GCA_028555095.1 Dicrostonyx torquatus
ACAGGATACTGGCAATGTAAACATGATGGGATGTTTGCCAAGGATAGCAGCATGGATGGAGCTGAGTTGGTCTAAGAAAGAGGCTATGTATGGTGCAGGTGGCAGAACCAGAAAGGCGGCAACACACATCAAATGTGGCTCAGATAAATACTTCACGAACTCTAAAAGCTAGACACGGAACTACAGTCTTTTGTCCTACTGGTTTTGGTATGATTGAGCTAAAAACATTTCCTTACTATAACCTTATTTTAAATGAAAATGTTTATTGTGTGCTGTTGTATATTAAAAATATGTAAATTAATGATTTTGTAAGGGCTCACTCAGCATTAAGACATTGTCTTGAGTCCTAAGAAAAGGCTTTAAAACTTGAGTTTTTGAACAATGTTAGAATTAAGATTATTAATGATGGACTAAGTTACAGTTTTCATTTTGAAATACCCATGAGCCTTTGAGGAACTAGGGTGGAATGTTGTGATTTAAAAGTGATGTCTTAGGGTATCAAGTTGGTAAAAGCTAGACTTGTCACAGCAAGTCTTCATTATCAGCATGGGTGAATTTAAAATCAGCTGGAAGTTACCCCTTATTGTCTGTCTGTGAGGGCTTTTCCAGAGAAGTTTAACTGACAGTAGATAACACGCCTTGAATGTGGATGTGAGTGGCACTATCTCATGGGCTCAGCCTGAATATAAAACAAAACAGATCAAAACAAACAAGCAAACCTATGCACCCACTCACTCACCCACCCACCCACTCACTCATCCATCCACCCACCCACCCAACCAGCCACCTATTCACCCACCCATCCAACCACTCACTCACACATTCACCTACCCACCTATCCAACCAACCAAACAAACAAATGAAAAACAAAGCAAATGTTTTATGGGAATTAGTCTTAATTCCTCTCTGCACCCAGACTACATGAATGGTGTTGCCAGCTGCAATAGCTGCCTCAAGTTCCTAACTCTATGCCTTGCCCACCATAGTGGAATATACTTCCAAACAATGAGTTAATTCTATGCTTGTCAAACAGGTCTTTGGTCTTATTTAGGCTCAGTCTTTCCTTGCTGTAATCTTATTTCTTTCTGGTTGAAATAATATTTCTGTCTGCCATTGGGCAATGCTTCCTTCCTTCTTCTTTCTCTAAGTTGCGTTTTGTCATATATTTGGCCACAGCAACCAAAACAAACATGCATTAATTACTGCTTCAAATATATTTTATTGTAATCCTCTACTTATATAAACTCCTAGGCACTGATTTTGCTGTTCAAATATTATTTTAAACTATTAATATTTTGGTTAGTATCAACCATGCCTAGAATACCTGATTCTGTAGATCCTTCTCTACAATAGATATTGTAAATAATTTCCACCTTCTCAATCTGTTAAGACAGTATTCCACCTTTAGTGGTTATTGCATATATTTGACGTGTAACTATTTGATAATATTCTAAAATTATAAGGCAGTATATTTGTGACAACTTATATTTCCCATTATTACTGGGACTAATCTTAGAGTACCTTGACAGTGATGTAAGTATTTGACTGCTTTGTGGATGATTTTATAGAATACTAGTAATGTCTGTGCTGCTGCATCCTTTCCAGTAACTCGAAGTTGCAATTGCTCTCTTCTGTACCAAGTTCAAAATATTTTCCAAAAATATATTTTCAATATTGTTTTGTGGTGTCATAGTGTAACATTGTTAGGTTGCACCTTGTAGAGATAATGTCACACAATTTGTACCCTGATCTGTGGTAAGGACGATGGATATTGCTAGTTTAAGAGGCTTGCTTCTGTTTTTTGTCTGACTCTAAAGGCAATGACAAAATGTTGTTTTCAACTGCAAACAATATTCAATTAGTGACATTCCCTTCACCAATTTTTTTATCTTTTTATTGGCTCTAGTCAAGTTGTTTTATATATCTTACAGTAAGTCTTATCTTTTTTATATCCTTTGAACTATATTATCTTTTTCATGACACAGTAATTTTCTTTCCATCTTTTATCTCTCTCGACCTGACATTTTCTTTTTTTCTTTATAGCTATGTAAGCTATTGCACTTTTGTTTTGTTAACTTTTAATGGAAAATTTAACTTCTATGAAGTATTTGGTAGTATTTTTGGAAATACTTAATTAGATTCTTGAAAGATTAGGTGAGCAGATTCAACAAAAACTGTGTAAATGTGAAAATAAGTCACGGGACTTCATTAGGGAGGATGTAGGGCAAATTGTAACAAATTATATGAAAGTAACATCCTATTTATCATTAATGTCTTCTCTAGAAACCTTGACTTCCTCAAGGTTTCCCATAAAATTTGTCATATGATACTCAAAGTCAAGAAATATTCATGTAATGCTGTAAGTAATTGGAAACAAAGGAAATGCTCAAGGGACCGTAAAATAGAATTTATGGTGTTATACTGGCAAACAGCTGTCAAATAGAACTCATCGTTATTACATTGACTTCCAGAGCAAGAGCTAAGCATCGTTACAAGTGATGCTTCAGAATTCTGTGGCATACCAAAATACGCGGGTGAGAGGCATCCACACTCTCACCTGGCAAGTTATTTATTCAGATTCACTGAGCACCCTGCTTCTGTGGAGGACATTCAACTGAACGACAAGACAGACTGCAAGTCATTGCTCTTCTGCATTGCTTCTTCCAGAACTGCCACTTTGTGATACTCATCGTCCTCTCTCAGCTTCCTCCCTGTCCTTTTAATTGGGGTTGTACCATTTTGATAAGAGAAGGCAATCACACTTGTCAGTTACATTTGCATATATAATCATATTTCTTCCAGTGACTAACAAATCGTATTAAAATTGAAGCAAGAGAGAATAGCAGTGAGCAGATGGGCATGTGCAGGATTTCCTTTGTTTTTCGCTCCTAATAATTAATGTATTCTGGGTACCTCGGGTCTTTTGAAATAGCGATAGTCAACTAAATAAATGAAGTGGGAGACAGGAACATGGCTCAAATGATTTGAAACCAAAGCAGAGGCAGGTTTTCAGAGCATGTCTGCACTGGTGATGTAGTGCAGGAAGGAAGTGTAGAGGGAATGCTTCAGAGTCTGCAATCTGGAGTTGGAAAGAATGTGTTTGGAAACAGGGCTCATCCAGTTTTCAAGGAGATGACCTTCTGGGCATTGAGGTCCTGAATGTAAACTGAAGACAAAGACAGTGCCCATTTCGCATGGCTAAATGTGAAACAGCATCTGTCAAATGCTCAGCTGACTTTGCAAACAATGATGTTTGGTCACTGGTCACTTAGTTGTACCAGTCTTTCCACATATTTACACAGGAAATACCTGATTTGTGGTTGACCTTCTAATGCTTATCAATTCAGAAATAACATTTATTATAGATTTTTCCAGACAACCATATGTATGCATATATGAAATATATACACATGAGATGTATTTGTGAATCAAACATGTGAATGTGTGTGTACATATATTTATGTATGTATGTATGTATGTTTGTATGTATGCGTGTATACCTGTAGTGACTTTTTTTTATGTTTTAACAAGTAAAGCTTGCCTGAAGATCAGAGGGCAGACTTAAACCACTAGAGGCCAGAGAGTAGTGGCACACACCTTGAATCCCAGGATTCCACCCTGGCCTACAGAACATTGAATCACACAAAGGTGATCATATGCCTTTAATTTCGGCACTAGGAAGGTGGAGACAGGAGTGATATGGCTGGGTGAAGAGCAGAATATAATGCAGGAGGAGGCAGGAGCTCAGTGCAGTTTGAGCTTTGGTGGAGACAGCTGCAGTCTGAGGTTTGGTGTAGACAGATGGAGTCTGGGTATGCAGTCTGAGGACAGGATTGCCCCTTAGTTCTGAGAATTGATAGTGGTAAAAGAACTCTCTAGTGGTTGACCTCTCTGCTTCTATGATGTTCAGCATTAATCCCTATATAAAACTCAGTGTTTTTATTATTAAGACCAACTAGAATGCATGTTCCTTATATCTATATAAATGCTCATAGAAAATTAAAAACAAGGAAGAGCAGAAGCTCAAACATGGACATTATCCTGTATACATTCCTTAGTGTACTTATTTTTACTTAATGATTTTTTCATAGTATTAAATATCTATATAATAGACAACCACCATCTCCGAATGTTTGTGTAGATATATAGTTATTACCATATTATCACTGCAGTCTCGATATCCTTTAGGGTAAAGTCAAACTCCATGATTTTACTTTGAAGCAAAGAAGTACTATTAAAGCAATTTTAATGTTTATAGAAATACCTACCCGTGTAAATTATTTTAGGACATCATTTTTCATCATGCCACTTTTATAAACTACTCAGTACTCTCATTATCTATAGTTATAAAAAAACTTACATTTTGTTGTGATATAAAATTAGAAAAGTAAATAAATAAATCAAAATTTAAATATTATTTTAGTTACTGATTGGTTTTTACTTTTTTATTTCAACAGGTTTCATTAAGTAGTCTTGGCTGTGTCTATACTCTGAATGTCAACCAGGCTGACATTTTTGTTGTTGTTTTGGTTTTCAATAAAAGGTTTCTCTGTGTATCTCTGGCTGTCCTCAAACTATTCTGTAGACCAGACTGGCCTAGGACTCACAGAGATCTGCCTGCCTCTGCCTCCCTGAGTGCTGGGGTTAGAGGCATGCGTCACCACCACCCATCTCAACCATGCTGACTTCTAACTTATGGCAAGTTTCCTCTCTCTTCTGTGGAGTCTTGCGATAATAGTCATGAACCAGGACACCAGGACAATGTCATGATTTTCTATTAGCAATCACTTAAAACATTCCAGAGCACAGTAGTCTTTTGAAGTTCCGGAAGCATACTCTGAAGAAATGGGTTAGAGACAGAACTTTGCAGTACTTCTTATGTACTCTTGGTTTTTCTGTATGAGACAGTTTCACTCTGTAGAAATTCTTTTTTATAAATCTTTAAATTATGCTAAATTTTCATTCCATCTGTATGCCCATGTTAATATGAATAAGATCAGCTGTTCTCATGTTATCTTGGGGCTTCATTCATGCCCCAACCCCAAGCACTAAGTTACTTCATCAGTGCCTTAGGATGTGACCACATTTAAAGATAGGATATTAAAAAGGGAATTGAGGGAAAATGTGTTCGTTGGGGTGGGCTGTTGTTCAGTGTTTCTGATATACCTCTAAGAAGAAGGCTAAGATGTAATACCAAATGAGAAGACAAAGAGATACTGAGGAAATTTACCACCTTCAAGATAGGGAGAGAGGCCCTCAAGGACACCAACTTTGGTGAGCCCTATAGAATTTCCAGCCCCTAGGATTGGGGGGGGGGATAAGCTTGTGTGGTTTAAAGTTATTTAGTATGGCAGTCCTAGCATGTTGATAATACTGACTACCTGGTGGGAGTGACAGTCAAGAAAGAAGTGCTATGTGTTACATGTATTTTCATGAAACCATCATTTTCTTGAAAAGTAGAAGAAAAATTGTTCCTGCTGATTTCCTTGGATCAAATTCTCATTGTGAAAATAATGACAATATTTTGAGACACTGTTTAAGATGCCCATTAACTCTTGAGATGATTAGCTTTAATTGTCAACTCAACATAATCTAAGATCACCTGGAAAGAGAACCTTAATGAGTGATTGTCTGCATTGGGTTGCCAGTGGGGGATTGATTTGATTAAATTAATTGATTTAGGAAGACTCAGTCCATAGTGGGTTCATCACAGGCAGTGGTTCTTGAATTAAATGAGTGGAGAGATTGAACTGAGCATAAGTAAGCAAGCAAGTGAACATATATGCTTTTTTTTTCTTTCTGCTCTTTACTGTGGATATGAAATTCTTAGGTGTTTAAAGTTAGTGTCTTGACTTTCCCATGGGGTTGGACTATGGCATGGAATTATCAGCTGAAATAAACCACTGTGTCACTAGGTTGCTATTTGTCAGAGTGCATTTTCACAGCAATAGTTGTAAACTGGAACTACTAGCTACACTAATTTGCCACTGAAAGTAATGAACTCCTTCAGAAACCAAGGCTGCCACCCTTAGGACTCTCTATTGGTTCCTACGCAGATGCCTTGTTGCCTGTTTCAAGCACAGGAGCATTAGTTAATGGCAGTTTCCAGCCTCTGTAGACTAAACTGAAGCCAAGAACCAGAAACGATTAAGAATGTAGCAACTTATTTCCATTGAAAAGAGGAGTCTAAAGCTTCTGAATGGAATGCTAGAATCATTTCTGAGTCATAACAGAACAGTATATGGAAATGTCTTGCATAACCCTTTAATTGCCAGTGAACTATCAAAAAGAAAATTTTATAAATAATTAAATTTAATTTTTTTCTTGATTAATTATCATAACCACATATGCTAACTTCATAATATAAAATACCAAACTGGTAATATACAATGGAAATTTTGCAAATGGAAAGAAATTAAATATCAGGTTAACACTGAATTGTAATATTACTCAGTGTTATAAAATTTCAATTATTAGGTAACAAACATGGGATATATTTCATTTGGACATTTTTAGGGAGCACACATGAAATATAAATGTGAGATATCCAGCATCTATCCAAAGTGGATTGAGAAATCAAACTTGCCTGCCAACTGGGGAAATTACGCAGAATATGAATATAACAATTCATTTATTGAACCTTAGGAAATATCAAGAAGCATTGTCTAATGTGAATCCAGACCTTGGGTTTGCCAAAATCAATATGTATCTCTCAGGTCAATCAATTTATCGATGTTCATCTCAATGAGAGTTCAGTGTGTAGGTAATAACACTATGAACAGAATTTCAACACTGAAACTTTGTAATCATGACTTTAGTTTTGCTTCCCAGAGAATAATTGATTCTTGTTGTTAATGATGCAAAGCAGGTACAAGAGAAAATAATTTGAATCCTTTGGATATTTTAGATATGCTCTTTTTAATACAGCTTACCAATTGAAAAAACAAAAATTTTCTACATGGTATAAGGCAAATTATCTCCATAATTTCTCCTACCTTAATTTTCATAAGGCATATAGAAAAAATTTAAAGCTATAGATTTTAATTTGAAGTTACAGATTTTAATTCCAGAAAAATGATACTAACTGTGAAAATGTTGAAAAGGGTAAACTACATATGAATTCAGAAATGAAATTACTGTCACAAGCTAGTTGAAAGGAACGAATCAGATGTAGCTCCACTTCATAGTCTGCTGTATGGACTAACCGTGTGTGTCTCCTTAGCAGAGTACGCCTCCTTTCCTTACAAAATTTTCTCATGTCTTGATATATATTTGTTTTATTTTCCCAATTACACTTATGTTTCATGGACTACTCTTTCTGTAGGAGACACCCAAATTTGTTGAATGTTTTAATATACTTTCCTTGTGACCTAGATATATGTTGAATGCTGTTTATGGCAGTTAATACATGGCTAGCACAATCATGTCTAAATCATAAATTTTGTGTTGCTTTATCTCTGCTGGGAACAATGGCTTCCACCAGTTGTTAATTACTAAATGGCTTCCAAAATTTAGTTCTTCTATTCTTTTATGTTGAACATTTATGGTTGCTAGAAATTAAAATGGAGATATAAAGGGTAACTTGCTGTTAAGAGACCTTGCTATTCTACTGCTCCTAAATATGACACAGCCTTCAGATATGTCTAGTGGCTTTTGGTATTTGCCTGTGGACTTCACATCATATGCAATGTATACATCAAAGTCTACACATCACACATAAGACCTGTGCAAGGTCAAGCACAGGAAATAGTTGCAAAGAGCAGTCAGCACTAGCTCCTGTCCCTACCCAAGGAGCTTCAGTGCTTGGTAGACAACAGGAAAGGTAAAGTTAGTTTTATCTAACTGTGTAGTCTTTGGCCAGTTAACTGCCCTTCAGTGGAGGGTCATACACCTAAGATAAAATAGGCAGTACAAATTCAACTGAATTTTTTTTTAAATGAGAATACATTGCTGACTGGATGGGAGGTAGATCTGAAAGAAACTGGCAGATGGGGGATGAATATGAGCAAGATACACTGTACTAAATTCTCAAAGAATCCATAAAGATATTAAAAATAAGTATAGCCAAAATAAAAAAATAATAGAGGACTAAGGTATTTTGATGGCACTTTAAGTAGAACCTATTTCCTCTTTATTGACTTTCTCATATAAATAATAGCAAATTTCAAATAAAATATTTTGTTTTAAATTATAGTAAGTTTGATAGGTTCTTTATAAATATGATTAAAAAAAACCACCTCCATGGTTGCCTATTTATTTGGCTGGAAGAAAATACATTTTTTGTAAGAATTTTGAAACATCAAATAATACGGTGGATTAAAATTTTTAGATTTTGCGTCTCTGATAATGGATCAGTTCTTCAGAAATGTTTCACTTCATTCCACAATAGAAGTTTTTCTATTCTTTTGCTCACTTTCTTTTCATTTTTTCCAATTCATAAATTATCACAGTTCATAACTATATGCTTACTTACATGCACTTGTATTGGTTTAATATTTATTTTCGAACTCTTTGGACAATTCACAAAACTCTGAAAGATTCGATATTTTCTTTCTTCAGAGTTAATCCTGGACAAGTGAAGTCGTAGACTCTCAGGAACCTAGTGAGTGTTCAGTAATATTGAAGGGATTAACCAGCAGTGGAAGTAAGGAGGTAAGAAGAGCTGACAGGGGGAAGAGGATGAGGAGGAGGAGAAGAAAGATGATGAGGAGGAGGAAGAGGAGAGTAATGGCTACTTTTGTGGATTTTTATGTGCTTGCTTTACAGAGGTGTTTGTGCGTGTGTGTGTGTGTGTGTGTGTGCGCGCGCGCATATGGACATGCTTGTGAGTGCTTGAAGCCAGAGGACAACTTAAACTTCAACCTCAAGTGTCATCTCTTGGAGACATAGCTCATCCACCTTGATTTTCTTTAATTTCCCTTTATTTTGATTTTATTTGAAATGGTGTCTTTTACTATCCTAAGTGCTCACCCATGTAGCCCAGGTTGGCTGGTGAGCAGGCCATGGTATTCTGCCTGAGTCTGGCTCCATAGCACTAGGATTCCAAGAAAAGGATATTTATGTGGCTTTACACACCACGCTCTCTGCCAAGCCTTGTTCTAGGTTTGTGGTCTTCACAAACCTTATAAATAGGTCCTGTAGAAAACAAATGGACAGGCAATTTGTTTGTGATCAAAGTCCAACTAGTAGCACTGAATCTTTCATGAAGACAGTATTACTTCAATTTAGCTGTTGTACCCTATTTTGGAAAGAAAAGTTATGACACTTTTCCAAACTACTCACTTTATCGATGACATTTTCTAGGATTATCAAGGAAAAATGCATTGGAATATAGTTCACTAAGGCATGTGCAGAAGTTAGGATCTTAAGGAAATACACACGTAGCTTGGTTGTCTTATTGAAAGTTATTTCTTCAGGAAGCCTAGTTGAAGGCAAGAATTGTTCTCTTCTGGAGTCCATCTCTCCGTCTTGCCCCATGGGTTTTATCTTTAGCAGCCAGTGTTGTAGAATACATTTTATTGAAAGCCCCTCTGAAGCTTTTGTTTCCCACTGATAAGATCCACACGTTGCAGTAGGTTTATAGTTTCCCCACACTGTGCCCATGCTGTAGAGGTAAAGTCACAATTGAACATTTGACCTCAAAACTTCTCTTCTTGAAGTTTATTTGTGTCTTGACTTCCATTATTCTAGTTTTCCTGCCTCTCCAGAAAACTTCTGGTTTTCAAAGCAATTCCTTTTTAATATTTAATTGAATTTGCTTTTTTGTTTTCTAATGTTTGTGAAATTCACTGTTATTATTCATTGTACTCATTATTGTTCTTAGTTTTATACTTCTTGTCCTGTGATCTCTAATTGTTTGTAATTTTCCTTATATCCATTAGACTTTCCTTAGCCAACAAAGACTATCAAGTTTCTTATGGTTAAATGCAACTAAAAGAAAAGAAAAATTCATTTGCCTGCCCTTCCTGGGATTGAGAATGCTTCTTGCCTATCTCCTTTAACTTTATTTATTTTTCAGAGGGTGATTTGAACTGCTACCTTTGTTTCTCTGGCAATCACCAAGACATATCTTTATGCTTTCTTTCTCACACAGTTCACTGAAACTGTCATTCAGTGCTCACTTGTACTCCTTGATGTTTGATGCGAGTTACCATTCCCCCAAATTTAACAACCATTTCCCATTCTTCATTATTTAATTTTTTGTATCAATTTCCTGATATTGGATTTTAGTTGATTCTTTCATTTATATGTTTTGATAAAAATGTAGAAATCACGCATTGTTCTTGGTATATGTTATGGGATTTTCATTTGTACTCTTCCTTATTGTTTTGACACCATTATTCTTAACTTTCTTTATGTGCCTCTCAAATAGTTGTCTATTGTGATACTTCTAGTCTCTATTGATTACACCCTTATTTCTAGGAAGGATTCTATCTTGACTGGCAATTTTACACACACTTTTCCTTCTCTAACATTCTAATACTAATTCCCAATCATTTTGGCAATATCTCAAGGCCCAGAAAACTATATCCAGTAGCGTATACCACTAGTTAAACCTTTCTAGTTACTCATTAAAGGTGCTTCATTTTCCTTTAAGTTTACCCTAGTCCTCCTCCCCATTACTGATAAGACATTAAATTTTATTAATTCTACCTGGCTAGTAGGTCTTCATTATTATATTATTTATTTGTGTTGTATCTCCAATTGAATATATAATGAATGATACTTGCATTTCTTGCATTGTCCTAGAGGTTTCTAATGAGAGACTCTATTACTGGCCTTTCAATAAACTATTCTGCCTTTCATACTGTTTAAAAACTTTGCTTCATAAACCGGGGGTCATAGTGCTGATCACTTTGATGATTGCCCAAGACCTGTAAAGTTCAGTCAAAATAACCAAGAGCAGAATTTAAAGGTTACTAAAACTGACAAACCGATATCTTTCTTTTATTCAGGCCACATCTCAGTGTAAATTATTCTGTTACTGTCATTTTATTCAACCCATAATATACATGCTTTGTTTCTTTTTTGTGTTCTAATGAAATTTACCCACTTTCTCCCTTATTAGTATAAGCCCACTGATTTTTAACACCTTAGATTTATTTATTCTGCCTTGAATCATGACCGATTGACTGTATACATTTTCTGTTTCATAGACACTTCTAAAACAGAAATCAGGTTACTCCTAATATTTCTTTACTTCATCTCCAGCACCCCTGTTCACTCGTTTTTTTTTTTAAGACATATTAGTTAAAATTTTTTGGAACATCTTTGTGAAGTTCTAAAACTTCATAGACCCATGAAAGTAAGATTATCATACTTTTTCATGAAGAAATTAATTTATACAAAACAAAGTGGAATTTAGCTATGAAAGCAGAGTTAGTCATTAATAATATTCGATTGACCATTCATCTTTTTAGGAACTTGTTCAAATGACTAAGACTCCCTTAGAAAGTGACTTCACTCATGTTGACTCTTCAGTTCTTCACCCTGATCCTTCATTAAATTCATTTCTTTTCTAATCTATAGCTGAAATCCATAATTTCTCCTGAAATTACTTACTTGAATCACTGAAACACATCAAGTTCTTACAATGTTTTGAATTCTATGTATAGAAAGGTAACCATGGAAGAATTATTAGACAGAATATTTAACAAAAACTTTTATGTATAAAAAGCCCTAAATGAACAAAACTAAAACTTGCTTGTAAATCCAATACAGTTATTAAGAGAGGCTCATAAATATTCCCTTTGAAACTGTGGATTCAATACCCAATTATTTAACTCAACAATTAGTGGTAAACACAAACAGTGATGTTATTATAAACCATCGAGAAAATAGTGATCTTTATGTATACAAACTTTCATGTTCTTTTAATAAAAACTAGAATGCTGAACCAAGTTTGTTCTTTTAGTTAATAACATATTGAGATCACTTCCTATGCTATGAAAGACAATATTTCCAGTCATGGCATATTATCTAAATACAACGATTTATTCTACTTTAATTAATCCATAAATGTTCAGTATGGAAACAGCATCCAGTAAATTCTCTTAGACTTTTTGTGAAAGAAAATTTAATAGAATGTTCTTGAATGGATGAGAGCATTGGGGACAGGGTGCTTTGAGGGGGCGTGAAAGTCCTCTGTCCTCCCAGAATATCTTTTTAGTTCCAGAATCCCTGACTCACAGTTATAATACCAGAAGAAAAATGTACATATGTATTCAGTCTGAATCTCCAACAGATTTAAACTCTTTTGATGGCTCAAAGCACAGTTCCAGACATCAGAAATGAAATCTCAATCTGTGCCATTTAAATGTTAAATAACTGTATTTCATTATTAATACAAGTAATATTTTATTAATTTCACATACCAAAGAGATCAGAGTTCATTCATCCTCTCATTCATTAAACACAGCTATGACAGCCTCGCTGTGTCACTAAGATGGAAGGAAAAGAGACAAAAATGTGTATAATTTTCAGCCTGTGTAGTAAGAAATGGAGGAAGCTTGGGTGGCCCCATGACTCACTCCAAGTAACTCCTACAGTTTCTCTTTGAACATCCAATTGATTGGAATGGTTTTGTTTGGCTTGTTTCCTCTCTAACCTTGCCACTCTCCTTCCTGTGTTCCCCATATACTTTGTGTGCCCCACTTCTGCTTTGTCCACCTTGCTCTTCATTTTTGCAGACGGGCAATCCTGCGAACAATGATCACCAGCACACAGCATTTGTTTAATGTTTTTGCCTTTTCCTGATGAATTTGCAGAACACATTTTGAGATTTGGTTCTTGCATGTGATGCATATGAAAGAGACATCCATTCTTAAAAACATTCTACAACCTTTGGCAAAACATAGGTAATTAGCAAAAACTAGGATGCTAAACCAAATTTGTTCTTTTAGCTAATAACATATTGAGATCACTTCCTATGTTATGAAAGACAATATTCACTTGCTAATGTGAGGAGAACAAGTCGCTGGTACTTACGAGTTCTATCTGGCCTGTGTTTTCCACACACTTGGTTCTTTGTCCTACTTACTAGCAACATCAACATAAATCATTTGCTTTTGTACCATAGCAAAGTTTATGCTCCCTGAGGGTAGGAACTAAGTTTTTTTTTTAAATCAATTTATGTATTCCAGAGTGAAACACAGCTTATAAGAAAAAAATCCCAGCTTGGATGAATAAATAATAGAATGGACATTGTATGCAGATAAGATAATGTATAATATATATCTACTAATCATGTTTATTCTTTACCTAGATGAATTGCATGTATTTTGATTGTATGAAGACAAAATTAAGTATACTAGTTTGAGTCCACCAAATAAACCAATTCTCTTTTTATTTTTCATTCCCTATATTTTGAATGTAATTAGTAGGTACCTGTTGAGATGAGGGTTTAATATAATTTACATTAATACTTGGTGAAGGCTTAAGTCACAAAACAATCCCACACCAGTTTAGAATTATGATTAATAAAAGGGTTATTTATTTGAAGGAAAAACTTACAGATCACCATCCTAGACAACAGCCCTCTGAGCGACCAAGAAGAGAGTCTAGTAGCTGGAAGCAGAGTCTGAAGCAAGAGAGAGAGAGCACATGGCTGTTGATGCTTCTTAAAGCAAAAGAGACCACGCCCAAGTGGGCTGGTATCTTAAAGGCTATTGGCTGAAGAAGAGGAAGGAGCTCCTGCAGCAGCAGCAGCAGCAGCAGCAGCAGCAGCAGCAACTTGGTATTATATAAACAGTGGTTGCTCAGGGCTTTTCACAGCTCTACGAGACACCATTTTCCAAGCAACATTTGACTCCATTTTGAGGGACAATCACGACTGCAACTGATGGACAGACCCGGAAACTAACTTGTCAGGTGTCACTCATCCAGCACAGACTGGCCAGTGACTTATTCCCAGGAATACAATGATATTCACTCTGTAAGTTTATTGGGAATAATTGGAACTTTGGGAACACTTTGGTTCATTATAATCATACCTGGGATATAATAGAGTTGTGTAGTGGGAGCAGGCTGGACCCATAAAATAGTATCAGGGGAACCAGGCCTAAGAGCTCAACAGACAAGCTAGAACAAGAAAGGAATGTAGCTTCCTTACATAGATTCCATAAAATGACAGACAACTAATACTGCAAATAGTGTGGTCCCATATCAACCTGACATATGATGCCTGGTGTATGCATCCATGACCAAGGACTCCCCTACTCTTCCAGGAGCTTTGGCTCAGATCCCTGTCTGCCTATCTGCCTGTTAGTCTGTCTGGAACTGGACCTGACTGGGCATTTGCTTCTTCTGATTTGTTTCCTGCCCTAGGCCTGGTTTGACCTTTCTTTCACCTTGTAGCTGAACTCAGGAGGTTTATTAGCCAACCTGACCTTCGTAGCTCCAGCAGCACTAACCTCTTCCAAGAGTTGGTCTAGTTGACTACCTGATCTTCACTGATATTTTCTCAACACACTTCTGAGTCCATCGTTTTTTGTTGTTGTTATTGTTGATAATCATTCTGTCAATGACAATATTTATGTAGACCTATTTATCTACTACTCTGTCTGTCTCCCTATCTGTATCTGTCTATCTATGAATATCTTCTATGCTATGCTATATGTTTATTGAATGCTGTGTGTTGTGTGATATGAAAGTTAGTATTATTAATTATGATTGAAATTAAAGAACCTAAATTTGCCTTGTCCAAGCTACCAAGATAGGTGGGTCATTGAAGTCGCTAAACTTTGTGAATTTGTAGTTTTTCAATAAATTCCCTCATTGTAGAAAGACACAAACATGTCTGTCTGTGGTAGTGGCACAGTGGACTGATTATATTGCCAAATAATAAATTAGGGTTCACCCTTAAATGTCCTCCTTCTTGTTATTTCACCACCTTTTCACATCTACTTTCTTTTACTTGCTATCTTTTCATGACTTTCATGATGATAGTTCAAGGCCAGAAGATGAATTTCATACAATAATCTCTCACTTGACTTACCTTTCTGTCACACAGACATTAACAGCTGAAAGACTGTTAGGGATGACCTCTTTCTCATGGACTGTGACTTCTACTCCTCCATCTCTAGAAACTCTAGAACGGGAAGCATCTCTGTATTATCTTAACTACTACATATGAAAGCAATGGTGCCTGGCTCCATTGTTTAAGATGAATCTTCTTCTTCCTATTTAAAAGAATGAAATCCAGACCTTGGCCCCTTAATAAACACAGCTGTCTCTCTTCTCCATTGCCCTCCTCTAGGTAGCTGTCAAAATTGTATGTGATTTCCTGTTTAATAAAATTGTCCTTAATATTTTGAGTCAATTTTATATCATTGTATTAATAGGATTAAGAACTCCACAAAGTTTTCCTATTTAATAATATTACTTCATATTTAAAACTTGGACTTTAAGAATTCATACACATGCTTGCTTAACTTGCATTTCACTGTTGTGTCCCCAGAGTCGCTCCATAGTTTTCCTGAAGGACTTAGGTTCCCCTAAATCGGCATGGAATTTTATGTTTCTGATTCAAGGTAGTCAGTCATTCATGACCTGTTTGCTAGAATATCATCAAGCCTGTGATGTGGGTATTATCTCCTGGAGCTATGCAAATAGAATATCTACACTGCCCCAATAATTTTATCTTAAATTTTTTTTTGTCGTAGAGTCCATCCTGACCCTTTTCCTTGTTTCTCACTGTTTCTGATTAGAAAGCTCATGACTCCTCCACTGCTGGTGAGCATTTTGCTTCACACCTTCACAGGTGGTTTCTTTCTTCTGTCATAGCATGTCACAGCCTTCCATTTTGTTTCCCTTTACTGGACTTGGAGCATTAGGAAAGGAAACCTTTCCTTGCTCATTTGTTGCCCCAATGTCTAGCATGACATTCATCCTCAGGACTGTTTTATGTGCAATTCCTCCTTCCCACAAGGCTGTTTCCCAGATATCCTTCTTTGTGTCTGTTTGGGTGTTGACTCAAGCACAACATTTTTGCTTCTTGACTCTTTGGTATTGTACCTCCACCCCATATCTGATGTCTTACCCTGTGTTACTTTTACTGTGTCCCAGCTCATACTAGCTAGAAAGAACTGAAGTATAAGTTTTGCAATGAGCATTTCTATGGCAAAAGAGAAAAATGAAATTAAAAACCTTTAATCAGTTGCTGTGACACCATAAGGGAGAGGCTGAGAAAGGCATGACTCATTTGCAAGTCTTTTCTCCTCCATCCTGTTTCACTTTCTTCCATGGAATCTTGTATGAACTGGTTGTCATCTTGGTCAATATAGATGTGGGAGTTGTTTCATTGATGAGGGAACCCTAGATATGATTCCTGAAGTTTAATGCATCTGGAGACTGTAAAGATAATAATAATAGAGTATAGGGGTTGGAAAGGTATTTACTACGAGCTAGGATTTCCTTGGGCTTCTCTGATCCTTGCGCAGAAGGTCCTGGATGTAGCCACACTGCAGGCCCTCATAAATAGGCACTGTGGTGAAACTTGCTGGGGTTGCTGGGCAGGGATTCCTATGTGTACAAAGCATGGCTGGTCAAGAAGGGGGAGCGATCTTTACTACTCTCCTCATCCTGTAACACATGGGCTGAATTGCACATGGTTCTGAGGAAGTGAAACTTTTGGAACTGTTTATGGCTCAGTTGGAGAAATTATTCCTGAGCTTTTGTTTAGAACTCAGGCTCCCTAGTCTGCTATACAGTTGCCAGTTCCACGTGCTATTTGTTACAGTTACTAGTTTGTATTTTATCATAGGGAATAAGCTTTGAAAGGGCAGGGAAATTTGCTGTTTGCTGTTATCCCTGTGATGTAAAATCATAGCTGGTACAAAAAGTAGGCAATCTATATTTTCTTTTCTTTTTGTTTTGACTAATGAGTGTGACTGTGTATTGAGATTAGTAAAAGGCAAGCCCTTGAATTTAACAGAAACTTCCTAGCCTCAGATAGTCATTAACAAGAGATGGGGTACTAGAAGCTTACAATCACACAGAACTTCTACTGACTCAGAGGCTCTGGATCCTTGTCCTTAAATTTGATGAGGGAAAGTCATGGACAAGAGGAGGAGACATTTAAGAATGAATTTATTAAAGGATTATTGATGGGTGCACCAGAGGAAGGAAGATATTGTACCTCTATACATCAGAAATTGGTCCCAGAAAAGAGACATCATTAAAGCCATAAGTCCTTTATAGGATTAAAGGAGAAAGTGGGATGGGGCATTGAAGATGAGCTTATCCAGTCTAGCCATCCCACCCATGCGGTGTCTGCTGGCTCTCAACTTTGGTCATAGCCCTAGCCTCATAGCTGTAGGGTAGCAGGGTTCCTTTAGATTGACTATAAAAGGAAGAAAGAAACTGAGAAGTCAGTGCAGGACCCAGAGGTACCAAGGTCACTTTCAGCTCCTGACTAACAACAGGACTTAGAACTGTTGCTTTTGAAGTCCCAGCCCTCAACTGCCTGTTTCCTCTGACTGTTCTTACATAAATTTTTTGTCTGTGCAGTTGAACTACCAACTTCTTTGAGGGTTGATTTTGTGATATATTCCTTTATGTGTGTCTATCCTAGTTTTTAGTTAGCATAATTCAAAAACTGAAGTAATTATACATCCTTAGATTCAATTATAAATTTTACTTTCTGTCTTTCAAACATTTTAGAAAGTAGTGGTCAAACGTAGTGGTTTGAAAATAAGCATATGGGTTGACACAGTGAGTCAAACTGAGCAAGAAGGAAGTTTAGAAGGTAAATGCAAAACCTAATACTACAGATTAAAAAGTCAACCTCACGTATAGTGAATGGTAGATATTGTGACTGGAAATGAGGCAGCCATGTACTGGACACAATGGGAACTGTGCATTACAGTTTAGCATTCATAGTTCCTAACACAAATTCTGACACAAAACATACAAGGCACAAATATTTTTATGAATATAAGATTTTTATGAGTAAAATATATTGCAAGTGTCTATTACATTTCCATAGGTTGTTTAGGGTTTTTACTTCTTTTTGTTTAAAGCTCTTTAGTTCATAATTTGATTTTTTTATTAAAATGCCATGTGTTTCACTAGCTTTTCCTATTTCTGCATTAAATCCCTCTTCTCCTTAATTATTTCTTTGTTATTATAGTGGAGTCGTGGTAAATTTCATGTGTCAACTTGTCTCCGTCACTGTAGCTAGATAATTGGCCAAATACCAAAGGGATCTTTCTTTGGGGAAGCCTAACCTGTTATTTCAACTTCTGTTCAGTCTCTCCTGATTCCACTATCATCTACCAATGTTCCCATCCTTATCTGCTTCATGATTCTAAAGCACACACAAACTTCTCAATAAGGTTGTACTAGTTACGGTATATTCCTGTTGTTCATCCTCCTGAAAAGCACTGTCCTATGAAAGTGGGGAGTGTAATGCATATTTGGATCATATTAATCGATTCATTAAATTTCATTTTCACAGAAATATTTTGTACCTTGTGTGTTTTGTTTCAGGATTTGTGTTAGAGGCCATGACTATTACATTGTAATGTACAATTCCAGTTGCTTCAATGTTAGTGACTGTCTCATTTCTAGTCACAGTGTCCACCATGTTTTTGATCTGAGGCTGGGTTTTTTAAACTGAAGTATTAAATTTTGTGTTTATTTTCTAAATTCCTTCTTGCTCAGCTTGATTCACTGTGTCAACCCTCATAATGAAAATAATGTTGACTTTTTAATCACAATTTTGTCATTGAATGTTTGACTATCTCTCTGTATTGGCACATATCTTTTCTACTACTGCTTTTAAACCCAAAATTGTGAAGAAGGTTCACAGCAAATTCAGCCATAAGCTGTATAATTATCATGGTTTGGGACTGATTGTTTAACACATATCCACATAACTTAACAAATTTTTTTCCATATCTATCTTGTCCAGGAAGACATAAACAGAACACTGTATTAAATGCCTCATTGAGATGCAGATTCACTGTTTATATAATTTAATTAATCTGGCATAATTTATTCCTAGTAAACTTAAGTGGCTCTTGGTGATTGCCTCTTCCTGTTCTAGGTGTTCCTGAGCCATCTGCCTAATTATAGGTCTTGGGATTTTGCTGAGAATTGATGGCATGCTTCATGATGTGTAATTTTCGACATGCATTCTAATTTTACATGAAAATCAGAAAAATCTGACCTCTGTATCATTTTCCTTGGCTCTTCCCAGTCCCTGTGATTATCTAGATACTGTTCATAGCAGTGTGGTAATTATATGAGGAGCTGCCTGGTGAATACAAAGGCAGTGACAGGATCCTGTGTCAGAAATCAACCACATTATTAGTCCACCTGAAGAGAAGACAGGAAGATGACTTCATGGCATCTCTTCTTTCCACTTCAACATTTTTCATTACTTTTTTTTGCACAGGATATTTCTATATTTCCTCTTTAAACAATAGATAGCGACTCTTCAAACAGTAGGTAATGGCCAATATTATCAACATATAAGAAAATCCTCTTTTGTTTCAGAAAGTGACATGTTTTATGCTGAAATTTCCTAATCTATTCAATGATGAAAGACTTTTGCTTCACTTGGTTAAAATTTCCATGTCTGGCTTAACCAAAATCATCAGACTGTGTAATTATATTATATTGACATGGTTTTCCTGTTTCCATTCTTTGGCTACCAATGATCCTTGGGCTTCTGTCATGTCATTTGCTATAATACAGGCACGATCCTGGAAAGGCAAGCTCCTGTACTTCTGTTGGTTACCTCCTCTCTCTGTCCTTCTCCTCATTTAGATGGTAGAGAAGTGCAATCTGCTATTTACTAGCTAACTAGACAAGCAGGGGTTTTTGTTAAGTCCCACATCTGGACAGAGGCATGGTGAGAACATTGATAGATATTTACATTTATAAAGAGCAATCTGTATAGAATATCTTTTATCTTTACTTCCTATCATAGCTATTGCCATCTGGTCATCCTTTATTTAAAATATTTTAGCATAGATAAGGAAACACAAGTGTTTGTACCATTTACTACTTTCGGTGATTGCGGAATGCCTAATCTCAAGTACTGCAGTTAGTTGTGTTACTTTTAAGAAACAAGCCTCTTACAGCTCATCGATATTTAAGTTATCTTTAGTTATGCTATTTCCTCTATCTTGGATCTTTTGTTTCTGGCTTTTCTTTAATTCTTTGAGTTTCAGTCTCCTGTCCCACAGTCCCCGCAATCAGACCAGGAAGCAGGTCTTCAACAGCACCTGTTGAACAATGCTGCATCTTATATTCACATAAAATGTGTTCAAGATACAAGAATCCTTCCTTGTTTTTGACTGTGACAGTTAAGGAAAATATATGTTGGGATGTCATTTTCTTTCATATACATTTCGTTTGACTTCTAGCTCATCGGGACCCTTTATAATTTTCTTGCCAAATTTTTTTTTTCCCAAGACCTCTGACCCTCTTGAAAGACTGTCGTTTTGAAATTCCTCAGATCTGCTCTCTAAGATTTAGAAATCTCCTTTGTAGCCTCTAAGAGACCTGTCAGAGTGTGCTGAGTGTTTCCTTTCCTGGCAGTTTCAAACATGAGATGACAAGTTGACTTTCTCCCGAGGTTCCTGTCATGTGAATGTCAAAGTTAAATCCAGAAAAGCCACTTCCCTCATTGTTGCATCAGTGAGCATGGATATGGCATTTTCAGGGAAAGGAGAGTTCTAAACAACGTCTGCTTTCCTGATAGCTTGGCTATAGCTTGCCTTCTTCCCTTCCACTCTCATGGCAGAACCATTTATTACTCTCACCTGCTTTGTCCTCGGCAGGGTAAAACTCATTGTTCCTTATGCCATGGTTTCAAGATGGAACTTCACAGTCAATGTCTTTAGGAACTGCCAATTTGGGGTTTTATTTTAATGAACAAAGCAAATAAAAGCACATTCTAGGCTTGAATTCAAATTCCTGGATTTGCATATGTATTTATGATTCTATACATGGTAAGTGATAACCAACACTGACAATATTTGATGTTACTGTGCTGCTATTGGGAGAGAGATTGGATGTTTAAATGTAAAAGTGACAATAATAGTGTCATAGATATTGTACCTGAGTTATTTTACTTGTCATAATCATAGAATTTGTTTTACAATGTAAATTTGCCATTAGAAGACATTTCTACAACATTTTTTAAAAAAAGTTAATTTCTTATGCTATTCAATACATTACAGCATTGATGTGAATTCATGAAAAAGACAGCACAATGCTAGTTCAACTGTTGTAATAAGTAGCAGAGAGAAGAGGTGGGTTCAGCACATAAAGAATGGATTCTCACCCAAGGAATGCATAAAGGTGCAGCAGGACTTGAGAAACAGTGGAAAAAAGATGTGTTTCTCACACAGTCTCCACAGAAGACCTGAAGTGTGGAAAGACCTTTCATATTTGCTTAAATTTCTTTCTAGACAAACAAATTATTACATTAAAATGTTGAATGTGGTTGGCTGTGTTGGCTATTCACAGATTTGAATTTCATGTCATTGTAAGATTGGGTGAGGTTTTGGCAATTCAAATGTAGTATAAGTAATTTTTTGTTTCTGTCATCATGGGTCTTTTGGCACACTGGGGACATCACTTGACGCTTGTATTAATTACTGTTGTGGGACTTCTCACTTCTAAGTGTAGTATGTTCTACTTGGGAACAGATGACTGAGCAACATCCTGTTGGTTTACCTTGGTTACAGTGGCCTTAGAGCTTTAAACTTCTGGCAACCCAACCTCTAAGACAGTAGCCTGAGGTGAATTCTGTTTTCCTAGGCAATGGCTCTGTTGCTCTGCTACTAAAGGTAATTCTAAGTACATTTCTATAGTCCTAATAAAACTGGAGACTCAAAGGCTAGGGTGAAGACCTCTGAGAGTTAGGTAGTAATTGGATAACTTTCTCTCTTTGCTGGTGACCCTGAAGCCATTCCCTTCCACACTGCCACAAGAAAAAAAAAAAAAAAAAAAAGCAAAAAGCTAAGCTCCTTCCTGCTTCTTCCTGTCAACCAGATGCTGACCCCACCTACCTGAGCCCAGGTTAATTTTATTTAATTAACACAAATGCAGCACATCTTTACATAGTTAACAAATGTAGCGTGAACAAATGTAACACATATTTGCCTCGTTAAACAAATATTCCACAACAACTTCCCTTTATTTCATTGTTAAATAGCAATTGATCTGCCTTAGGTACTCCTATGTCAAGCTTTCTGGTCACACTCACAAGGTTAAATTGGAAATAGTTATCTTAGCAGACAGGTTCAATCAGGAAGTGCTGACAGGTTGGAAACGTACACTCAAAGTAAAATAATTGCTTAGTCCTGGGTTCTACACCCAGCGCCAGTTTTAGAGGGGGTAAGCTGTTGCTGGATCCTAACGTCTTCCTTGGAGGAGGGGGTGAAAAGGCGCGTGGTCGACGACTAAAGACGCAGGGCCTCCCAGCACCCAGGCGTTCTGATCCCTTGACAGTTGACGGTTCATGATCTCTCATTGGCTAGGCACGATCAGGACCTCTGACAACTCCTGTTGCTAGGCGCTCAGGAAACACCACTTGGTTGCTCTTTATTGGCTAGCACAAACAGGACCTTTGACAGCTCCACGCAGATGGAAAAAAAAAGGGAACCAACAAATTGAACAAGAAATGCAAATTAATATGAAACTGGGGGTAGCAGAATAGTCTATAATAATCCACAAAGCACAGCTTCTGTCATTAAATAAAGATAATCTACATATTTGATAGCGTTGACTATTCTGTTTTCTTCTAAATACTGAGTATTTTTACACAATTGAACATTGCATTACTTTAACACATTTAAATCTATGTAATTTTCAGTTAATCTTTATATTTCAAGCTGTAGAAATGCAGGTTAAAAGTTAAAAGTTTATAAACTTCTAAAACTAAAGTTGAAAGTACAAGCAAAAATATTTAAAATGAGAATATATATAATGTTGGAAGAGAAAGTTATGCTAGAGATCAGCTTGAGTCTGACAAAAAAATTAGTTTTAAATGTTAGTTCTTAGCTTTTCAAACTATATCCAATAATATGAAATATTATTTTATATAAATCACTGGAAAATATGAAACTTGTGAATTTGCAGCTGGCCATGAACATCTTGACTTAGGAAAGATTTCAATCCAGTTCCAGCAACCACTTTCAGTTCTAAAAATTATAAACCTCTTGTGATTTAATTTTGATCATGTATGGTACGTATAGGTCCACAGCTCTGAAATGAATAAAATAGTATCAATATTTTGCAGAAGAAATAGCTTTAAAACAATTTAAATCACAATAAGAAATTAAAATACCTTTCTAAATAGACACATTTTATTATGGAAGAGATCCACTTTTCTGTGTTATGTATTTGTGTTCAAATGTGTGCTTGTCCGTGTGTGTGGGGGTGGGGGGAGTATGGGTGCATATGTGTGTGGATACAGTTATGCACGTTGGAGGCCAGAGGTGGGTACTGTATATCTTCCTCAGACACCCACACTGTTTTCTTGCTGAGACAATGCTATGGAAGCTAGAGCTCTGTATTGAACAGGCTGACTGGTGAATGAGCTACTCAGGTCTGCCTCTCTGTTCCCAGCAGTTCTCGTCTTGTATATGTGAAAGCTATACCTAACTTCCGTATAGGTCCTGGGGATCTACACTCAGATCTTCATGCCTTCATAGCAAGCACTTCACTGTGTAGGAAGATTCCCCGTTCCCTAGATTTTAATTAGAATAAAAATATTTAAAATATTCACCAAAAGTCAATGTCAATTTTAAATAATATTCTCCCTTCAAACTCTTCTTTAGATCTCCACTGCTTTAAGATTTAATGTTAAAATTCCTTAAATGATAGACCAGTAATAGAGAAACTGGACATTTCTGTTTTCAGGCTTTTTTATGTTAAAGCTAAGTGTGGTAGAGCAAACTATCAAAGTATTTATAATTTATTTGAGCAATGTGAAAATATTAATGCTCATAAAAATAGCTGTAAGAAAATTTGAAATTTTTTGGTAAATTTTTTTTGTAATAGGTCTGGAAAACATTGTATGCTTGGTAGGGGACACTCAGTGACAACTCATAGTACCATTTAGAAAGTTCACATGAACTTTGGTAGCAGAACTGATTGGTTAAAATCTTTCCTGCACATCGTCCCAGCGCTTATCTTTTTTTCTCTTGTTTGCTTTCCTTTTTCTTTTTCTTCATTTGCTCCCCAGAATTCAAAAATAACTCCTTTGCTGAGGACTTTCAATTTACAATATTGTCATGTGACGTTATCTTAGATATCTGATTAACTTTTTGCTTTTGCCACAAGAAAATGAGCAGAAAAACATGGATAGTTATTCTCTCAAGGGCATGGGCCCATTCATTCTGTTATCTCCCTGTGCTAGAACACAATACGTGCTTTCTTTCTCAGCTTGGTTAAATAACCATATAAAATGATATCAAATATTACTTGTGATTGCTGGTATATGCTTATGGGAGTGTTTAAATTTGCAGGATGACATGACTTCCCTCTTTGTTGGAGACCAACCCTAACAAAAAATATTTCTTACCTATGTAGAGGCATGGGGAAAACAAAGATAATTCACAGGACAGTATTGGCAGAAAGTGTCAGGGATTAGTCAGATCTCGAAGTCACCCACGTTTATTCTTTAAGCAGCTTTCATATCAATGTAAACTGCAGGAGCAGGTAACAAAAGGCTTCATCAACATTCAGTTTCCTAGGTAGTGGGAATGACTCAAGTCACATTTTATTTATGTCCCCACTTGGTCACTTAGGCTGAAAACACCTCTTCCCCAGGTGACCTCACATTAGCATATCCTGGCACCACAGGGGAGCGTGCTTTACTTCAGAAGATTAGGTGACCACCTCCTGTGTGGAGGGTGCAAATTGCACCTGTCAGTCCCTCAGATTCTCTGGCCGCCAGACAAGGTGGGATATGAGCCTGCATTTTTGGCCCCTCCTCCTTATAGCAATGAATTTCGAAAGATTTCCTTCACCTCTGAGTTTAACCATGGGGATGATCAACATTGATTGCCAGCTTGATGTAATTTAGAATCCGGATGGAAGCAAATATATGGGTGTGCTTATAAGGTGCTTGTTGAGTATGGAAATACGCAGCACTGAAACCCTTGTGTGAGTTGAGTTCCTCCAGAGTAAAAAAGGAGAAGGCAAACTGCCCAGGCCAGCTGTGCATTGCTGTGCCTTCTTCCTGTAGCTGTGTTTGATCAGCAGTCTCCTACTTGTGCTGCGATCACGTTCTACCACAATGGCCTGTGCTCTTGAACTGTGAAATGCAGTGAACCCCTCCCTTCTTTCAGGTGCTTTTGCCAGGTGTTTTGTTGCAACAAGAAGACGCAGCGGTGGTGATAGCAACATCAGGTCTTTCTAGTGGCTCATGAATATTTCATGTCTTCTTTAAAACTACTCTTTCCTTCACACATAGAAATAAATTCAGTTCTGTAGTAAGTTTTATTTATCTCTTCATTTTATTTGTTTTAATGTTCTCCACCTAAAGTTCAGTTTTAATTCTGTGAGGAAAGACTAGTTTAATTGGCAATAGCATTGGGCGGTTACAGTGTTCCCTGGATTTCATATCGCTCTTTACAGTGACTGTGAAAAACTGAACTACAATTCTTCCCTCTTGTTTGGATGACTTAGTGGGGAAGGCTACAGAAGCGTGTTCATGTTGATCCTCATTGGCTAGTGAGATAATTCCTGCCTGAATCTGAATATTAAATATGACTAAAACTAGCCCTCCTAATGTATTCCCTCCAAATTTTGGCGAAAGTTTTTTTTTTTTTTATTTTCTTGATTAAAAATGAGATCCTGACAAAAACGTGACTGCTTTAGCACTGAAGCAGAGATGTATTTCCATGGTATGGTGATGAATAGATGCTTCATTTTCTCAGACCTCATTCATTCGTTGATTTGCCCAAACAAATATTTGGGCAATAAGTATTTACAGTGGCAGTTTTTCTTTTCTTAGGAACAATTTTTAAATGAAAATATTCAAAATTGGAATGCTTGGAGGATCAGTTCCAAAAACAGAGGTGTATGGCCATCATTTCCTGGTATGAATTCAGTTTCTCAGTTGTCTAGGAAATTCCATCTAATGGTTAATGCACTGAACACCGAACAGATTCTCTAATTTCACACTTAAAATGGGAATAGTTCCACCTTCCTAATTATGTTTAATATGTCTGTTTTGCAAGATATTCAGAAGGTGTGGATCTACCTGTTTTGACTTCTGTAAAAGATCAGGTTAATTTGTTGAGTTGTAAAGTTTAAAAAATCAAGTGAAATAAAATTCATTACTATTTCTATAAATGAGAATTCATAACAAGGAGCATAAACATTAGAAGACTTCACTCAGAGTCAGAATAGAGATACACTCAGTCTTTTGATATGATCAGGGCAATTAAGGCCATAACTTTCAAATGTGGCATGATTAATATTGAAAATACTTAATGGAAGCTTATGCCTGCGAAAACTCTAGAACTGTAAATAATGTGGAAGCAACAATTTTAACAACTCAAAATCAGAATCCTAACTTTATCACATTTGATTTTTTTATAATGTAACAATCATAGAAAGATATGTATGTATAAAAATAACTATTGGATCTTACTTATGACAACAAACTCAAAATGTGAAGATTAAAAATTCAAGTATAAAATGCTGAGAGCCAAATAAATTCCCTTTACTCAGAAAATAGTCATATCATACAAGTCCAAGAAGCTAATTTAAGTTTTTATTGGTATTTCAGATATATTGGCAATGTAAATAAAGTATTTAAATAACTAACTTGTCAAGTGACTAATGTTTGCTGTTCTGTATAGGTTAAGGTGTCTTGATCGTGACAATATGTCACCTGCCATATAGTGGTAAACAGTTATTATACAAAAAAGGTTATGTATTTTCATTCAGTTGAAGAAAGTATACTTCCCCTAAGGGGATGGGAATTGTTCAGAATATGGTTTTCATTTTATCTCTTCTAACAAGCATCCCAGGCCTTCCTACCATTATTATAATGCATTGACTATCTACAGCTCCTCTAATCTTTTAAAAAATAATTTTGTGTGCTGTAGACAATAACTGTTTCTCAGCTGAAGTGGTGAAAAAATATGTTTTAGATTTGTGTTTGGTTCATGGCCATAATTTGATAATATGATGAAATTGGGTACAGACATAAACAGAATGAACACATGAATCCAACACAACAGAGACTTCTGATGGCACTCTACATCACCTCGGTGGGTCCAATCCTGTCCACCAGAGGATATGACAATATATATCTGATAATGAGGTTTCTATTTGGCTGCAAATAATGATGACTTGCTAATAGACAACATAGATAATCATGAACTGAAATCATAACCTTGATAGTGCTAGTGTTTGATTACACACTAAGAAAAGACAAAACTATAGGATTGCTACCACTCAAAACCGGCCGTTCTGAATTGCGCCCACACATCATTATTTCTCTTATCTTTGGTGAGCTTTGCACTTTGGGTGTTCCTGCTCTTCCACCTTTCTTTCTCAGTTTAGTGTGTAATTGTATGTATTTTAAACAAAGTTGTACCTTATGCAGTCTCAGATAAAAATAATTCACAGAGCTATTACTCACTGTTTATTATAAAATGATTTTCTTATGCCTATTTCCTCTTTTAGATCATATTGTATGGGAAACCAAGACTCTACCGTTTTATATTTCCAATTTTTGGATGCTTTCTGAGTAAAAAAAATTCATGTATAACAGGTTGAATTATTGTGTAATGCACACATTTGTTGATTCCTTTATGTGCTTTGAAATTATTTAAAAAGTTCATATACTTTTCTCCATGGAGTTATCCATTTTATTTTCAGTGTCCTATTAAAACAGATTTTAAATTACATTCTTAGGTTTTCTCTCAGACCTTTGTTCTTGGACTCCAAAAGGGAAGAGGGAAAAAATTTCAGCTCTTTTATTTTGGGGCAGGGAGAGGGCAGTGACCACAAATGTCTCCATATTCATACACATTTCATATTTTGAAAAGACTCACTGTGAGGATACAGAAATGGCTTCTTTACTTGAATATTTGTATACCACAGACAAGAAGTCTGTTTTTGTTGTTTCTGGATCTAGTCTCTGTCTTCTCCATTTTCAGCAACTTGCTGCTTAAATTGAATGCCCTTGCCTCCCGTTCCTCTCAGTTGAGCTAGGATTATTGACAGAAGTGATTTCTGGAGGGAAATTCATGGTGATAACTAATGTGGTTCCCCTTAACACTTGTCAAATGACATGTCTATCTGTATTTATTTGGAGAGAGGTGCAGTAATTCCACCCAAATTGAGGGTATTGATACACAATTTGCCACAGTGGCTCACAACTACGATACATTATTAAACACTAGGTGGACACTATATAACATTTAGGCAGCACCTGTTGAAAATTCATAGCTAATGGGTGCAATTACTTAGCAGTTTTCCCAAGAGGAGCTCTGTCTTATCTCTTTAATTCAGTTCACTTTGCTGCAAGTTCTTTGATGTATATTCAATGTCTGGCTCTAAACAGAGGTAAAAATATTTATTCATTAGAGAGTAAGAACTTTGGTTGCTGAGAAGACTTTTACATAGCAGAAATGTATTTCCTTTATGGATTTTTTGCTTCACACACTTAGCTTTGAATTTTGTATGAGTATTTTATATATGAATTATTTAATATCACATATACCTGTATGCTTAAGGGTGATAATAACAAAAATACATATATGTGTTTTTAACTATGTCCTCATTATGATTTTACAGAAGTCACACACTTTAAAGCTTCAATGAGTTTAATCATGCTTATAAAAGAAATTATAATTCCCTACACTTGATCTTAGTCAAGAGGCTGAGAAGTGGTGAGATATTATAGTTTCCTGTCCTGATTTTTCTTTTTATTTGTTTTTCTGGTACTAATTTTCAGTGGAGATGTCATGGAATGAGTACACTGGTTGATTGTTGACAATGTCTACTAGATATATGTTGGTGGATAATTTTTTGTTAAAGTCAGTGTCAGTTTGATTAGACCTAATCACATGAGAAATGGAACTCTGCCTACACCTGATACATATTATATTCATTAGGGTAATAGAGGTAGGGAGACCTGCCAACTGTGGGTGGCACTATTCCATGGGCTAGGATTTTGGAATGTCTAAACAGCAAGTGGTTACCTTAGCACAAGCATTGATCCATAGATTTCATGACTGCAGATACAATATGATGAGATCCTTCAAACTCTTGCTGATTTGAATTCTGTACCACGATGAACATTCTGAGCGATGAAGCAAAATAAGACATTCCTCCCTTAAATTGCTTTTGTCAAGGTCCTTTATCATAACAATAGAAAAAGTAACCACTATATCTATTAGGTATTTTAGTATTAACTTTAGTCATTTTCTTATTCAATTCTTATTTACAAAAACCTCTTTGTGAACCATTAAAAAGTAATGAAAAACCACGGAACGGGAAAATGAAGCCATATGACAAAACTGAAAATGCAAAATGTATTTGTAACAAATCTAGCTTAGTGTTACTTTATATAGTAACACTAATGTTACATCTGACATCTGTGACCTAGCTACATTGTCCAGCTCCAAGAAATGGTAATTGTATTGTGCTTTTTTTGTTTGCACTGTGAACTTGGCACAACCTAAAATCATCTAAGAAGGAACTCTTAAGGAGTGGCTATCTAGATCAGGTGACTGGGGACCTTTCTGTGGGAACTGCCACCAATGTTAATTGCTTCATGACTGCATGGAGAAATGAAGGCCCAGCCCATTGTAAGTGGTGCTGCTGTGGGAGAATTGTCTATATTCTGTCAATTATGTTTTAAATAAACACTGTTTGGTTAGTAGCCAGCAGGAAGGATAGGTGGGACAACCGGAGAGGAAGTAGAGGCGGGGCAATGAGAACAGGAGTATTCTGGGAAGAAGAAAACATTTTCCACAGTCCTGCCCAGATCATGGAAGAAGCAATTTGTGACCTGCCCCGCTGAAAAAAGTACTGGGCCATGTGGCTAACATAGGGAGAATAATGGGTTAAAATAAGTTATAAGGACTAATCTGAAGCCTGAGCTAATGGGCCAATCAGTTTATCATTAATATAGACTCTCTGTGTTATTTTCTTTGGGGCCAAATGGCTGTGAGACCTGGTGGGAGGACAGAAACCCCAACAAGCAGGCCTTCCTGTTACATGGTGTTATTGTGTAGTCTGGGCCCTGAGTTGCCTGAGAGGGAGGAAAGTCGGCTGAATAAGAAGCAGAAGCAGGTAGCATAAGTGGATTTATTTCTCTGTGCCCTTGACTGTGGCCGTTGTGTTACTAGGACCTCAAGCTTTGTCACTGTGACTGCCCAGTTGATGGACTATAACCTGAAGCTGTACCCCAAATAAATCACTCTCTCTAAGCTGATTTTTTTCCAGCCTTCTTCTCCCTTTTTATTATAACAACAGAAATGCCACAAGAACAGGTGTAGTCACTGCATCAAGGTTGTATGATCACATCAAGGTCACATGGTGGATAGTGTGTCAAATTGATCGAGCACCCAGGAAAGCTCATAGCATCAGATTTAGAAACACAAAGACAACTTTGTTCCTTCAATGGCATATGAAAATAACTGATATATATATATATATATATATCCCATTTAAAAGCCATTCAGCTACTGGTGAACACCTATAGGGTAACCCTATGACTTATATATGTGAAAAGGCTGCAATGAGTACAAATTCATATGAAATTCTGTAGTATGCTGTCTTAGATTTCTTTTTGTATTTCTAGGGTCATATAGTAGTTCTATGTTTAGTTTTTGGGGCCCCATCATGCTTATTTCCACAGAAGCTGAACAACTTATTTTCTTTGGAATTTTTACCATTTTTTAAATTTTCTTAGTGATAACTTTTTCATTGAATAAATGAAATCTTAGTAGAGCTTTGATTTACATTCCTTGATGACTAGAACATTATTTTATATATTGATTGACATTTATATTTTATCTCTTGAGGACTGGCTTTTTCATTGGATCATATATTGATTGTATTTTATTTTTTGATTACTCTACATATTATATTCTACTTATCAATTCCTTCTTGTTTGTATAGTTAGTAGAATGTGTACCATTTGTAGGTCGCCACTACACTCGGATAATTGTTTGTTGCTGTTTAGAAGCTTTCAATTTTTGTAGAAGCAAATTTGTCAGTTCTCAATTTTATTTACTGAACTGTTTAGCACATTCATGGTGTTCTTGGCTGTGCCTGTATTGAAGTTAGTGAGAGGTATCTAATTTCAGTCAACCACCAAGTTTCCCAGCATCATATTTTAAGTTACAGAGTTTTCTTCAATGGATATTTTTGGAATCTTTGACAAAATAAATGTCATGGATTTCATTATAAGTCTTTTATTCTGTTACAGTGGTAAAACATAGGTTTATGTGCTAGTTTATGTTAAGATTTAAAAATGATTTCTTAAGATTTAAGATCTTGTCAGATTTCATGTTTCAATTATTATGGATCTATAGGAGAATTTGAAATCAGATGTTTTGATATCTCCTGCATTGCTTTCTCCTGTGGGTTTCCTTGCCTATTTGGGAGACAAAACTGGGGATGTGAATGATGAGGCCATAATAGGGATATTCCTATTAAAACTTCAGGATCACATGGTTCATAAACCATATACTGGTAACAGTAATATGAAGGATATATCCTTGGTAGCCCGTGGCCTTCATGCACGATTACTGGAGGAGCTATATATTGTTTTCTGGACGACAGTGTTGTTATGGACCACAATAATTGATTCTTTTACAATATCCAACTCATATAATCTAGGTCAAGGGGCTACAGACTTAGTAGTATCAAGGGGATACAAATCGAAAAGAGGAAGTCAAAGTGTCACTATTCAGAGATGATTTGATAGTATACATTAGAGACCCCAAAATTTCAGCAGGGAACTCCTACAAGTGATAAACAACCTTTAGTCAAGTGATTGGATTTAATATTAACTAAAATAAAAAAGACAAACCCTCCTATATTCAAATGATAAATGGACGGTGAAAAAAAAATCAGAAAATCAACACCCTTTATAATAGCCTCAAATAATATAAAATATCTTAGTATAACTCTAACAAAAGAAGTGAAAGACCTGTATGACAAGAACTTCAAGGTATTGAATGAAGAAACTGAAGAATACATCATTCCCCATGCTCATGGCACAGTAGGATTAACATAGTAAAACTGGCCAACCTACTAAAAGCAATCCACATTCAGTGCAATCCCCATTAAAATCCTGACACAATTCTTTACAGACTTTGAAAGAGCAATACTCAACTTTATATAGAAAAATAAAAAAAAACACAGGGTAGCTAAGATAATAAAAAAATGCTCTGAGGTGTCAGCATCCCTGATTTGAACCTCTACTACAAAGCTATAGTAATAAAACTTCACAGTATTGCCATAAGAAAGACAAGTAGTTCATGGGAGTCAGATCAAAGACCCAGAGATAAATCCATACACCTATGGATACAAGATATTCAACAAAAAGACAAAATTATATAATTGAAAAAAGAAAGCATCTTCAACAAAAGGTACCAGTGGCATAACAGGATGTTGCCACTTAGAAGAATGCAAATAGATCTATATCTATCACCCTGCATGAAACTCAAGTTCAAGTGGATCAAAGACCACAACGTAAATTCAGATACACCAAACTTAATAGAAGAGAAAGTGTGAAATAGCCTTGAATGCATTGGCACAGGAAACAACTTTCTGAACAGGACCAATATTACAGTTTCTGTAAAGGCAAAGGACAATCAATAGGACAAAATGTCAGTCTGCAGAATGCGGAATGGTTTTCACCAACCCCACACCTGACAGAGGGCTGATTGTAGTGATAGTTCATTTGTAATTTAATAAATAAAGTTTGCCTGAAGACTGGAACACAAAACAGTGACACTACTCAGCCCTACATACCAGGGAGAGGTGGCACACAACTTTAATTTCAGCAGTTACACTTATTAGCCATAGAGGTTGGGCCAAGGTGGTACACTCTGTTAATTTTAGCACTAGAGAGGAATATAAGGCACTAGATGAGACAAGAACTTGCTGTGTGAAGATTTCACAGAGGTAAGAACTTTCCAGTGCCTTGGTTGCTTTGCTTTTCTGATCTTTATGTTGAATCCAAATATCTGTCTCTGAGTTTTATATTCGTGCTACAGCTGAATTCAAACTGTATAAAGAACTGAAGATACTAGACAACAAAAATCCCAAATTATCCAAATAAATAATGGGGTACAGATCTAAAGAGAATTCTCAACATAGGAATCTCAAATGGCAAAGAAACACTTAAAGACATGTTCAACATCCCTAACCATCAGAGAGATGCAAGTCAAAATGATTCTAAGACTCCATCTTACACCTATCCGAATGGCTAAGATCAAAAACACAAGTGACCCCCTCTTGCTGGAAAGGATGTGAAGCAAAGGGAATGTTCCTCCATTGCGGGTGGGACTGAAGACTTGTACAGCCACTTTGAAAATAAATACTGCAAGTTTTTCAGGAACCTGGAAACCAGTCTACTCAAGACCTATCTATACCACTTTTGGGCATATTCCAAAAGAACACTCAGTAATGCTACAAGAACACTTGCTCATTTATGCTCAGTTGGCTGTTAAAAAAATCAGGTAATTGGCAGGCAAATAGATAGATCTAGAAAAAATTATCCTCAGTGAACATCCCAGACCCAGAAAGACAAACACTGTAAGAACTCACTCATAAGAGGATATTAGCTGTAAAATAGAGGATAAATATACTATAATCCACAGATCCAGAGAGACTCAGGTAAGAAGCATAATTCAAAGGAGAACACCTAGATCTCCCTGGGATGGGGAAATAGAAGAGATTTCATGAATGGACCATAGGCTGGTGGGCATGAGAACATGAGTGATCAGATTGGGGGAGAATACTGAAAGAAAGTATTGGAAAAGAGAAAACATTTAAGGGTCAGGTAAAAACCTGGAACAAGGGAATCTCTTAGGAATCTGCAAGGAAAGCCCCAACTAACAGATACATGTAGCCTTAATGACCATCTCCTGTGACTAGATTGGTGTTTAACCAATTATCAGAGTGGAGTCATCCAACAACTGATGGAAACAGATGAAAAGACCCACAGTCAAACGTTAGGCAGATCTCAGGAAATCCTCCAGGAGAGGGGGAAGAAGGATTATAGGATCCAGTGGTACCAAGGGCACCACAGGAAAACTCAGAGAACCAATAAACCTGAGCTCATGATCATAGGGTTCACAGAGACTCAATCAGCAGCCAGGGAGCCTTCATGGAACTGAACTAGGCACTTTGCATATATGTTACTGTTGTGTAGGTTAGTCCTCTTGTGGGACTCCTAACAGTGGGAGAAGTGGTTCTCTTTGACTTTTCCTAGATTTTGGGGCTCAACTCCTCACACTGGGTCACTGTGACCAGTGTTAATACATGGGGAGGATCTTAGTTTTACTTGATATGCTATGTTTCGTTCCATGGGAGACTTACCCTTTCCTGAACAGAAACAGATGAGGAATAGATTGGGGAATAGCAATGCGGGGAAGAAGGAACTGGGAGGAGAGATGGGAAGAATTAACAGTGGCCAAGATGTAAGGTTAGTAAGTACGTAAGTAAGTAAATAAATATATAGGAAAGACACACAGAAAAACAGACAGAGACACAGAGAATATGTATTGTTGAATAAGCCAATAGTTTTGCATATGCTAAAGAAATACTCTTTCATGGATGTAGTAAGAGGCATGGGCTGCGTTCCAGTCCCGCCCGGCTAGCTTAACTCCCAAAATAATTACACAGAAACTGTATTCATTGTAATATTGCCTGGCCCATTAGCTGTAGCCTCTTATTGGCTAATGCTCACATATTCATTTAACCCATTTCTAATAATCTGTGTGTCACCATGAGTCATGGCTTACTGGTAAAAATTCAACCTGGCAGCTTCATGGTGGGTGGCACTCTCTGACTCTGTCTTCTTCCCAGCATTCTGTTTTCTTATCCCCGCCTAAATAAGCCCTGCCCTATCAAAAGGCCAAGGCAGTTTTCTTTATTCACCAATGAAAGCAACACATAGAAAAAAGAATCTCCTATACCACATGGAGCTACAATCAATCCTCAGGAATAATTCAATCTAGATTATTAATTATCAGTAGTATATAGCTTTCAAACTCTTCTAATGAGTTATTATCCTTAGTTTTCTACCCTTTTAGTGGTCCAAGGCTTTTTCTTTCTACCTGCCTACACTGTTACTCCCTGTGTTTATACCTTTGATGTTTAATGGTACTCCATCTTATCAGTCATCTATTTGTTCCTGAGGCTTATTCAGTTTCTTCATTTATTATGAAGTACATTTTCAACAGCAGCCCCTCTCATTTTATACTTGGTCATTTATTGTTTGAATCGCTAAATATCACTAAAATTTCACCCAACTACTAGTGAAAATCAAGACAGCAAAAACACTGCCACTCCTTTTCAGTCTAATGTTGACAAAGTAAAAATACATGTTGTATGATGTATATACTTGAATCTTCTATAAGGCAACATATGCTTTATTAATGAAAGTGATAAATACCCTCTTCTAACTGACTAATTAATATATACCATGGATCCAAACACATGCATACATATATAGATATTCTATGTGACCTTTCTACTGTTCAATAAATATTTCAGAGAATTCTATCTCAAATTGACTATTTAACATTTAAATATATTATAAATAAAACTAGTTTTCAAGTCATTAATATTTAGGTTTTTCCAGTAATCCCCAAATTTTTGGTATTACCTGAATGGGGTACTTCTTTACTATTTCTTAAACTAGTATAGTCACATTACAACTGACAAACATACTATTCAGTAAGCAATAAATAAAGTTACAATTCTATCCATGCTTTAACTATTTTTGAAAATACAAATTAAGCACAGAATTTCTAAAAATGTTTTGATAATGTCTGTGACAGCAGTAAAATGCATTTCATTTAGCCCTCTTCATTAAATTCTTTTAAAGTTTCTCATACATCCAAATTTTTTATTTGGTAATTTTTTTCAGTTTTAACACTTGCTGCCTGTATCTTGGACACCCAGCAGCATGTGCAGTCTAAATAAGCCTCTCTTTTGATACTTCTGGCTTAAATCAAAGGCAGTGTGTAATGTAAGCAATTCTTTTTTGAATAAGTAATATGAATTCTATTAAAATTCCCTCCTGAGAGTTTTACTCTTTCAAACATGTAATGCAGAACTTGCCTAGCTCTCTGACCTGAAGATGTACTAGGCCAACTACTAACACTCAAACTATGACAAAAATATGCATCTTTTAAATCTCAATTGCTTATGGCAACAAAGCCATGTTTCTCTCTAGTTTTATGTCAAATGTAAGCCATTTTTGGTCAAAGACAGCACTGTTCTTTGCTCATGTTTGGTTTTCATTACAAGATCCAGGCAGAAGGAGCAGCCTGTATCTGAACCATCTGGTTGTCATCTGAGCTTCATTCTGTTGCAACAAACTTTGCAACAGAGTGCATCCTCTTACCACTCATTAACCAAAATCTCACAACTAAACTCAAGATTAACTGAGCCAGGCAATCAGGATTCTAATGGCTAAGTTAATTTTTCTTTATGAATGCCTGCTGTCACTTTCTGGTATTTTGTGCTTACCAAGAGAAACTGGTCATTTTAAAAGGGAAGGACAGTAAAATGCTGTAAATGGTTGAATTTTAATTTTGATTACTGGGAGAAAAATGACATGACTTTATATATTTCCCTGTGCCCAGTTTTAATGAGAAATGCTGTAAGGAACTCTGAAATATTCCTTAAAATTCTCGTAACAAAGCCGGTTTCTACAGATGTTGGAGAGTGCTACATTCATCTTGCAAATTATTTCATTTCATGTGGGGATTTCTGTCAAAGAGCCTCTTATTTTCTTCTTTCTGCACACAACTTTTGATATTTGTTGGTTGACAGTATGATAGAGTAAAGCTTGCCTGTATAAACGTGAATTTGCCGTTCCTGTGTGAGCATGATTTCTTGCATCTCGTGCTAACCTTGGTGCATTATGGTTAAGTCATAAGAAATTTCCACATCATTTATCAACACTTTATATAAATAAAATTTTCTTACCTAGCCTTCCATATTTTTTCAATTTTAGATGAAAAGTTTGCTATGTACATTACAAAGTTATTAATTATACAAATCCAGAGATAACTATTTATTTAAATGTAATTTTGGGTGTTAAATTTGACATAATTTCTGAAACGTATATTTGAAATTTTATTTCAATAACTAAAGACAATGAAGAGTATTTTTTAAATCATTATGAGTGTATTTCCATTGCTTCATGTACTAATGACAAATAACAGGAAAGATCTCAGCAACAAGGAATATTTGCTCTGCAAAAACAAAAATCTGACCTTGAGTTCTCAGCACCGAGATAAGAAACAAGGCATGGCTGTACATATATATCCTTAACTCAGTCTTGAGATGTGCAACAGGCAAGTCCCAAGCTTTATGACTGGCCAGTGCAGGCAAAACTGAGGTCTTCAATTCAGTGAGAGACCCTACAATAAAGTGAAAAGCAATGCCCAATATCATGCATTGGTCTTTGCATGTGTGAACACATGTACAATGACATACATGCACCACATACATATACCATACACTACATTGCATACACAAACACACACACACACACACACACACACACACACTGCACATCACATATAAATAAATACATTTTAAAAAGTAACAATCACATATGGTTTTATACAGACTTTAGACAGTTTGTAAAGAGAAAGAGAATTCTGAGAAAAGAAGAGGAAGCACAGGTGAAAGTCTACTTAGATTTCATGGCAAGGGCATTATGTGATGACCCAACCTGTGGGTCCAGTTATTCAGGGTCTGAAGAGGCTCTACCTGAAAAATCATGAGCGAGAGAAAGGAAGAAGACCAAGCAAATTTCACTTGTCAAGGTCTCTCTTTATTAGGGAACAGAACCAGTATATATAGCCCCGAAATGGGGAGCTTAGCTTGAGGTGGGGAGTCCGGACTTAGGGCAGTGAGCAGGAACTGGGGGCAATAAAATCGGTATCTAGCACACCTGTGTAAATGGAAACATTCTTTTGTGGATAGCTAACTAAGGGAGAGGGGATTTCTGCAAACATCCTTAGGACAATGGCCTCCGTATCTTTGTAGCTTCCTAGAATCAATAGCCCTAGCTGGCTCTGTTAAACATTCTAAATCAAAGGTCTTTGTTGACCTCCTGTAATATATTATTAGGGCAAAATGCCCCTGACAATGTGATCATGTGATCAATGAGAAAAACAAAACCATTTTCTTTTCATTTTTTCTGCGTTCTACTATTCCCCTTCCTTAAAACCTCCCCTTCCACAGGAGACCCTTTCTTCCTAGATTCTTTCCCTGCATTCTTTAAGTAATTCAAGACACACAATCTAAAGAACCAATGCCAAGGGCAACATAAAGTAAACATGATATTTATGTTTCTGGGTCTGGGTTACCTCACACAGTGTAATGTTTTCCAGTTTCATCCATTTGCCTGCAAATTTCAATTTGTTTTACATTTGAAAAAATTCATTGTATATATGTTGATGAATTATTAAAAAAAGATACCAACTTGGGGGAATTAGGAAAGTTGGGGCAGATGAGGGAGTAGTTGAGGAAAGGGAGAATGGATGGATATGATTAAAATACATTATATAAAATTCTCAAAGAATTAATAAAAATGCTATAGAAATAAATTTTAAGTCCAAAGATCTGGGATCAAATATTAATGCTTACCATTTAAAAAAAAAGTAATGAGAATCAAAACTGGGCAGGGATCCAAGGAAGTCTACATGAGAAAGATTTTGTCATGGGCAATATTGCTTAGTGCATCTCAGCTAAAAACGATGTCGCTGAGCATGCAGCACTTTTCTCCTTATACTGCTCAAAAGTTACTTGGCAAAATGCTGGACTCCCTAAAGGTGAATATTTTTGCTTTAGGTCATAGCATGAGGCCTTCCACTGTTAATAGCTATTTTACATGTCTTCTAACTGACCCTCCATCTTTAGGTAACATTCCCATTGTTCATTTTCCTGGAAAATGGGTATGAATTGGCTCCATTGGATCATACGCCTAGCTTTCACTGCTAAAGGTGATTTAGAGAGACACTTTTTCTATCCTGAGTTATTGGGAGGAAATTGCCTTCCCTGCTGGATTTTTACATACAGAAACAGACATGACAACCCAGAATCTGCCACTGTCATTGGAGGAAAAGATTATTATCATTTTCTTGACTCCATTTAGTAATTTTTTTATCATATTTGGTCCATCAAATAAAACTACAAAATTAAAACAAAAACAGAAACAAAAGACAAGCCTATCATTTTCTTTGAAAGTTCATCTTGAAAAAAGCAAATCAAAGTTAGATGGAAATCCCAATCACCTGAATCAAATGATACACAAAATATTAACAAACTTAGTATGTACAGAAAGTTTTAAACAATGGAACAAATATCTCAATTCAAAATTGGCAAAGAAATGGACAAGTCATTTAAAAGAAAAGGAAAATAGAAATTAAAAAATGGGGAGAGTGATCCATTTAGCAGGTTCTAAGATACACACACACACACACACACACACACACACACACACACACACACACACAAAGCATTCTTTGCTTTTTTGCTGATCAGATTGGATTTGAAATGATCATCAATAGCACTGAGTAGCAGAAACTTCTTACAGAAAAGTCTGTAAATAAATGTAAATGACAGACCGTGGATTTGTTTAACAGAGCTATGCATCTTTCTAGGGGTTCATCTACGGAATCACATCAAATATGAGTGTGAGGGTACATGTGAAAGGATACATGCTTCACAGCTGTTCATAATTATGAGTCCTAAGTAAGCTAAATGCTAAATAAAAAGGGAGCATGAGACAAAGCTGATAAAGGTATGAGGAAGTTTGTGCCAGAAGAACATGTAGCCTATGTTTTCAGTTCCTAGGTTTTACCGTGAATTTAATTTCTCTTTTTTAAAACCTTTTCGTGTGTTTCCTTATTGATATAGTTTCCTGTATGAAAAATACTCTTCAAATTTGATATTGCTGCAGTGTCCTTCTTTTTTAGAGTGGAGGCTGAAGCTTGAGACTGTGACAACTATTAAGATGAAGCAACACGGTCAAGATGTGATATTAGGTCTTGAGTGTGTGGGTTGGCTAGTGACTCTGAAGTCAGAACAACCTGCTCTCAAGCACACTTCGTTCCTTCTATTTCTTGGATTTCTGATGACTGCTTGTTTTTCCAAACTTTGTCAGTGGAATGACTCAGCAAATATGTTCTCACCAAGTGTTGCCCTCTTAAACCTTGGCTTTCTAGTCCTCAGAACCCTCAGGTGAACCAATCTTAAACTATAGTATCAGGGATGCACTCGTCAATTTTCCTGAAGTTATGACAGGAAAAACCCGGGGGAAATTAGCT